>LOJH01044800.1:5714-18404 GCA_001685095.1 Ellobius talpinus | reverse complement strand
TGAGTAAATTGGGAGCATGGGGACCATGGGAGAGGGTTGAAGGGGACGGGGGAGGAAGGGAGGGGAGTGGAGAACAATATATAGCTTCATAAAAACAATTTTAAAAAAATTCCTTCTTCTCAAGTACACTTGAGTTTGTGTCAACTTGACAAAAAAATAAAAAAAAAGTAAACCAGCCAGCAAAGGAACCCTGGAAAATTAACAAAATATTGTGCCAAACCTATGTTTTCTTAATTTGGTTTTATTTGGCTTATTGCACCAGTGGAGAAACCTGCTATAGGGGATTCAAAATATGTCTCAGCTGCCTTCCAGTCAGGATCTCTAAGCCAAACTGATGCTTCCTGGATGTGTGGGGTGTCTGTGCTCAGGGCACTTTACAGCTCTGCCAACACTCCACACATTCTCGCATCAGCAGGGGACTGGAGAAGGGACTCAAGAGCTAAGAGTTCTGGTGGCTTTTCCAGAGGACCCAGTTTCTATTCCCAACACCAATGTGGCAGCTCAAAACCATCTATAACTCCAGTTCCAGGAGATCGGTGCCCTCTTCTGTCTCAGCAGGGACTACACGCGTGGTGCACAGACAAACACCCATCTCCATCAAGTATCTTTTTTAATTCCAAAAAGAATTAATGAGATTTTAAGTCTAATAAATTGCTTTTATCTTATGACATTGAATTTGTTCTCCTCTTTCTAAGGGCAATTTTCCTTGAACTTTAACTGAAGTGATACTCAGTATTTTGTAACAGGACTGCAGCCATTTTGTGAGGGAACACAGGTACCTTGATAACAACTGTGCAGACTGCTCATACTATCTTTGAATGAATCGGGTGAAACCTTAATTATATAGATGTTGTTGCCTAGATAATAATCTCCTTGCCTCTGGGATATGCGTTTTTCACAAGGCAGTTAACCTCCTAATTGCTTGGACATGCATGAACTCCACCATGAGTTGTATGCTCCTTTGGCACTACATAGACTGAGTTTAATTATTATTCAAATGTGTTTTTAAAGGTTTCATTCCAGCCAGCGCTGAAAGAAAAATCATAATGTACTCCCACAGACATAAAAGCAGAACAGCAGAGTACAAATTTAACATCGCTGAGGCGACCACTCTTCACTGGAAGAGCAAGCAGCAGGATGATCTTTATTCAGAAACAAGCAAACGTTAAATGAGATTGCAGGAATAAGATGCCTGAGAGGGGCCGAAGACTCTGTTAATGTAAAAGGACTACGACACAGAGAGCACAGCAAAACTGGCAAGCAGCTGCCACGGTTTGTAAGGACTTGAGGTTCTTCCCTTGGTTCACGAGTTGGGTGCTTGGCCCCCAGTATGGTGTCTTTGTAGGGTGAAAAGGGCCAAGAAAAATCATCCTGACTTGACCCCAGGAGCAAGGCTTGAAATTGCACTAATCCCTGAGCTTTCCCCAGAGACAGGCTGCAGAATCCCACCAATCCCTGAGCTGGAAATGCCACTAATCCCTGAGCACAGAATTCCACCAATCCCTGAGCTGGAAATGCCACTAATCCCTGAGGACAGAATCCCACCAATCCCTGAGCTGGAAATGCCACTAATCCCTGAGCACAGAATCCCACCAATCCCTTAGCACAGAATCCTACCAATCCCTGAGCACAGAATCCCACCTATCTCTGAGAATGAAATGCCACCAATCCCTGAGCTCGCCCCAGAATCAGACCACAAAAATCTACCAATCCCAAGCCACCCTGGAAAACTCTGATCCCCTAAGAAATCCTATATAAGGTCTGTACCCTATTCAGTTGCTGCTGTTTCTTACTCAGGGCAGCCACCCTCCTGGTTGAGTGAGGTTTGTTGTGCAGTGTGGTGTGACATTTTCACTGGAGCAGAGCACAGTTGTGACAGCTTTCGCCAGAGCAGAGAGTTGCAGAGCAGAGCACAGTACAACTGTAACCCTTCCCAGGGGGGATTCCCCATCACGGAGCAGAGCTGTCACACTCTGGAGGACCTGTGCAATGATGGATGTAACTCTTCTCCGGGACAGAGCAGAGCTGTGACAAGTTCTCTGGGGGACCCCACCCCTGCGGGAAACCTTTAGAGCAGGGCTGTAAACTCCTAAGCTTACCTGGTATTCCTTGGCTCCTGACTGGAAGGATACCTTTCTTTCTGAGCCACGATGCTTACAGACTCGACAGGTAGTAAGATCTTTAGGACACGGAACGCAGTGGGAAGGTGTCACCTGGGGGGCGGGGTGAGTGGCTCATATCACAGTAAGAGAACAATCCTGCTCCCCAACCTGTCCACAATGATTATATACCAATAAAAGTATTTTAAAGCAGCCCTTTCCACCCTTTCTGTCATTTCTTCTTTACTATCATAAACAAAGAGGCATGAACAGCAAATGACGCTTATATTCAAGGAACTATAATCTCTTTGTTAACATGGAAAGACATCTTCATAAATAGCCATGCATACGGATAGCATGGGATCTTGTTAAGTACTCCATGCATTTTCTGTTTAGAATCTGTGCGTTTATGCCACGAGCTTCCACGGCACACCTGTGCTTTTTGTACGCTTCCTGTAAGGGTGCCATGATTTAAAGGTCTCGGGTGTGTGTGCCCTCTCACTTACCAGCACTCTGCCATGCTTGAGGCACAGAAGCCAAAACGTCCTAGTTATAGGATGGTGGCTTCTACTTCCTTAGTGATCTTCTGGGCCTGGGTTATTTTTACAGTATATTATTTTACTAATAAACAATAAAAGGACAAAGGGCTCAGCTTTCATCTTAAAAATAGGGTGGACCCTAATGCATAGGGTGAGCTTCGAATCATTACAATGTGTGGACTCCTGAGTTGTCACCAACTTGAGGAAACCTTCCTTCATGGTCACAAGAAGTTAGATTATGGGGCCATGGTGCATCAGGACGTCCAGTGAGGCCGTTTTCCCGAAAATCAAGCTCCACCAGGATCCAGCTCCCCCAGGTACCACTGGCTGAACAATTTTTTTCCTGCTATACAATTACCAACTGTTGCAAAAATGAGCTATGTATTGCGCTGAAAAATTAGAATCTATTTGGACAAGCCACAGGTCACGAGGAGTAGGGGATTAAGACAGCAAAGCTGACTTCATAGCTTTGGTTTCGCTCCCTGATTTACCAGCTGATATTTGAAGGTAGTAATGTCTCAAACATGATAGAGACCAACTGAAGCACACACAGTTAATGTGTGCCAGCTGCCCAGTGATGCTCCCCAGATTCCCCTGGGGCCTGAAACTGAGAGGAATGTTCTGGAAACTATGATGAGAGAACAGCAGTCAGGCCTTGTGGGGCAGTCACATCTGTTCCCTCCCCCGGCAGTAGTAGTGGAGATGTTGGAGGATTGGGGGGTCCCACTCATTCCGACCCAGACATAAGAAAAGAACATTTCAAGACAGGCTTGGTGGCAGTCAGAGAGGCTTGCCTGCTGGGACCCAGGGAAGCCCTCCAGGGGATGGTGTAGATACTGCAGCTGCAGGATGCGGGCGCTGCACATCTGCTTATCTGAAACCTGGGCCTTCAGGTACCTTGTGAAGAGGAATCCCAGGTCTTTGACCTCACAGTGATGTGGGCACTGTGACATGTTTTCCCGACCCTGGGTTCTGCCTCCTTGGGCTCACAGCTGAAGCACACATCCCTGCTCCCCAGCACTGGGTTGCCCTTTTGAGCTGGGCTCTGAGCCACAGGAATCGAGAGCGGTGGGAAGGCAGTGCTTCTTCATCTGCCTTGAATCTCTCCCCATTTCACCATCTGTCCCCCCCTTCCTCTTCCAGGGAAGACCTGAAGGCCAGGTGCTAAGACGGTACCACAGAACAGTGGTAGGAGCCTGATTCTCAGTCCCTAAAGGAGTGGAGAACAGCCACTCTCTTCCTGATGGCCTGCACTGAGAAAGGGAGAGCCCTTGCTGCTGGGCTGCCACTATGGGGCAGCTGCCGGTCATTGCAACAAGCACCACCAACCCCTGCTCCTGTACCCAAACACTTATTACAAGAAATGAAAGCAGCCCATCCAAGGAATAGAACCAAGAACAGGTTGGGTAGGTGAGGCTGGTTTTGTGGTTTGGTTTTTTTTCCTCTCGTAAGCAATATTTAGCTTAAAATCGTGTTTACAACATTTAAATGAGGATATAAATTACTGACTTGAAAGGGAGGTGTAGGCTAGCAAGGAAAACAGATGCAAACACAGATGAGCACAGGACATGTGACCAGGGACTTGCTTTGCTCGTTCTGACGAGGGGAATGGTGTCCCATGAGGCACAGAAAGCTCAGGAATAGACTCTCCTTTCTCTTTCTTGGATGTAGGAAGATATTTTAGACTGTAAATGGTAGCAGGCTGGAACGCAGGGCTGCGCCAGCTCAGGCAGACCCTTTGTGCAGGCAGATATTCTCAAAGCGCTTTTTCTGGAGCCGTTCTGGAAACTGTCTTTCATATTCTCACCTTGCTAAAATGAGACACTTGGCTGACATCTGGTGGTTGAGTGTCAAAATAAATCGTCAAGAGTAGATTCCATACCTGCAAAGCTACATCCCCTCCTTACGTGCACTTTGCTCTGCACACATTCTGTGTGGTTCATGCTTCAGGATCTTGCTTCCCGGGCATCCACTGACTGTCCCAGATGCACAGATCCAGCTCCTGAAACTGACCCCACCCTGTGTTCTCTCTCTCTCTCTCTCTCNTGTGTGTGTGTGTGTGACATTTTCCTGTTCTAAATATTTCTCCCCTCAGAACAACAATTCTCTAACTCCGTGTTTTGCTTTTAACTCGTGTGTATGTGTGTGCAGGCCTATGCCACAACAGGCATGTGGAGGTATGGGGACAATCTTTTAGAAGGCACTTTTCTCCTCCCACTGTGGGCTCCAGAGATGGAACCCATTGGCCAGCTTGAGCAGTACGTGCTTTATACTTTCAGCGAGCTCTCTCACCCTCCCTCTCCCTTCCTTTGAAGATCTAAAGCCTCAGTTGCTTAGGGCTTCACTTACCCAAGACTAGCTCCAAACTCCAGCCTGTGGCTGATGTAAAGGAGATGCACTGTTTTCCCCTCCGTGCAGGCAGGCCATGGTTCAGTGCAGCTTTCTGTATAAAGCTGCTGTGTGAGTTCTTGGGATAATCAAAGAGCAGTTCTTGCCCTGGCCCTTAGCCCCACCTGGAGGACCCAGCCCTCAATACTGCTGGCTTAGAACTCATGCTTTCCATGGCTGCCCAGACCATCCCCAAGCCATAAGACTCAGGCAGAGGCCAGAAAATCACTAGCTGTGTTTTGAGTTTTGAAAAAAAAAATTTCATATAGTATAATTTAATCCAGAACTATAACAAAAATGAAGAAGTCAGGTTGGGATGCCTTCAAATACAAAATGTGTCATTTATAAGAGTCTTGCCATTTATTTTAATTAATGTTCAGTAACATTAGTTTAACATACATGTGTTCATTACTTACTTTTGCACGGCTGTCGCCAAAAGCCTGACAACTTCTGGAGGACAGATTTATCTTGGCTCATGGTGAGAAAGACACAGTGAAGTTCATGGGAGCAGGAATGTGTGGAGGATGCTCCACATCCCAACGACCCAGGAAGCAGAGGAAGCAAGACCAGAATAGGAGTAGGCCATAACCTTTAAAGGGCCATGCTTAGTGGCCTACTTCTGCCAGAAAGGCCTCATCCCTTTAAAGGGGGTGCCACCACCCTCTAAAACAGAGCCACCAATGGTGAGGGAATGACAAACATTCAAAGCATGAGCCTAACAGGGGAGATTTCAGATTCAATCCATAATACTACAATTAGGGGCGGTGCAGACAATTAGAACATCTGCAGTCCATGGGAATATGAGCTGAGCCTTTCCTCTTGCTTCTATGACTTAGCACAAGTGGTAAACACCAGAAATCTGTAACTTGCCCAGAGAAGTTGGTGACCTCTGTTAAAACACCAGCACAGAAGAAAAAGAAGTCTTTAGTGTCCTAAAACTACCTTCAATGGCATTAGACATTGGGAATGACTGGGGAATGGGGTCCAGGAAGAATTGTGGCCCAAATCATAAAGTGGAATGCCGGCACCTGCTCTGCAGCCGTGACCAAGGTTTTGTGACCTGTCCTGGGTCACAGGTGTGCTAGCATCAGAGAAAATATGATATCAAGCCTACATAAGCATAGAAATGAGCCATACGTGCACAGCACCTTGGTCCCTTTAAGATTCAGTTGTTGTTAATACTATGCTTAATTCATTCTCATGGAACCTGTAGCAGGTTCCAGGTTTATAACAGGATAATTCAAAGAATACCAAATCAAAGAACCACCCCGAAACCAGGGGGAACTTGGTTGTTCTTTGAGCTATCCTTATTGAAGATGGACACAGGGTTTGAGGGGCACAGCACAGAAGAAATGATGCTGACTGGAAAGACTCAATTCTGTGAGATGAAGTCTGCCACCAGTGGGTAGAAGGAAGCCAAGCCCACACGAAGTCAGGGGAAGGTTCCTTCCTTCCTGTTGGCTGAAGCCAAGAGGCAACTAGAAGGTGAGGAGGCCTATTGGTTCAGCCATGTCTTCACCATGGAACAAGAGCCCAAAGTAGAGGTGGAAAACCAGAGCATTATCCAAAGCTCTTAGAATTCCCCCATCACAACTTCAGAGAACTCAGGGAGCCAGAGACACCATGGCATGCCCAGTTCAATCTCTACCCACGCTCCTTTCCAGCCCTCTGTCATTGGGTACCAACGAGCATCCTGAATAACTAACTCATCTGAAAGCAAAGATACTGGTAATGATTTAGTAAACATATTTACAACATCAAGGTAAAGCCATGACTTGCAAATAACAGAGTGTTGACAAAAAGTCAAAACTCCACTATTTTTTTTTTAAATTAAGAGACTTCCAGGTAAGATGATAGATTACAAGCCATGTCAGAACCAGGGGCAGACTATTGTTTGGGAAGTAAAGGAACAGGAATGTTTTACCATTTCATATGATTTTCAAGATTTTTTTTTCAATTTCAAAGCAAAGAGGAATAAATGTTGTGTTGTGCACTTTTCAGTCTGGGCCATCGCTAGGCATTGTCGTTAGTACAGCAACACAGTCACAGACCTGTCGCCTTTCCTAATCACCTTTTTGTAACCTACAGTGAAAAATCTCCTAGTTGAGGACATTTTAAGGAAATATAATTGTATCAAATTTAGCCCCCACAATATATATTGGGTCACTAAAGTTGTTTTGTGTCCCGAATAATATTCCTACTGCTTGTGAGAGAGATCCATCCATTAGCCAATGAACATGCAGATGATTTGCATGTTTTGGCTGTCTTGAACAAGACTGCAGTGAGCTTGGGGATTTGCTATTTTGTAAGGTGCCGACTTCCCCTGTTTTAGGAGGGCTGGGTCATGTGATCTTTTTTTAACTTCTTCACAAACCACCATACTGTTTCCCAGAGAGGCTGAAGAAAACACTGCTTTTAAGGCTAAGGCTTGCTTTTCAAGTATTATAAAGAGAGGTAGGTACAGGCCAATAGGATGAGACCCGCAATGTAAGATAACCAACTGAATACAGATATTTACCTTTTCCCTCTCTCAGATCCACTGAAATAATAAAGGAAATCTAAGTTATGAAACAAATCCATAAACAATTCCCATAAGCCAGAACATTGCCACTAGAAGTCCAGACAGCGATGAACTTAGAGGTAAAACCGGAGGGAAGCGATTAGTGCCAAACTCTACAGATTTGTAGGCACCATCTGCCCAAAGCCAGCAAAGAGGAGTGTCTTCAGAAAGAGAAGCATGCTGCCCAGAAGCCCCGAGGAATCCCAGGCCAGCACAAAAGCCAGGCAAGGGGCCGTTAGGGGCTGAGAACCTATGCATTTTCTGAGGTGGCAGCCAGGAGTGGGTGCCGGGGGCCCCTCTGCTGGCTTTTAAAAGGGGCATGTGTCATCTTGTCACTCTGAAAACCACCCCACACATGCTTTGTCGCCCCTGCTGAGGAGGAGCTCACTAGAAGAACTGGGGACCAGGGGCTCCAGGGGACAATCACAAGTGAGAAAGGTGTCCTTGCCCAGGGAGTCCGGCAACAGCCATAGCACATAGCTGGTGGCCGTGGGATTTCATTGCGACCGTGTTGTGACGTGTACCTGTAAAGCACGTGATAAAGCTTCCTAAGAACCAGAGCCTTCTCCCTTGATGGGGACCCACCTACCTGGCATAAAGCTTCCTAAGAACCAGAGCCTTCTCCCTTGATGGGGACCCACCTACCTGGCTTGGGGTTCCCTTCAGGCTCGCTCCAGCTCCTTTTTCTAACATTTTCAAATAATACTAAATCATTACATATTTATAGACAGTGTTGTGGTCTCTTCTGAAATTTCTGTTGATGCACAAATGCACACACACACAAATGTGTCTATTTTAGTGTTACTATTAAATATTAGCACACAAAATTTTCAGAATAAGTGGATTTAGTATCTTGCTTTTGTTCTTTGGAAAAATAATAAAGCCAGGTGGGTTGGCTCACACCCAAAATTCCACAGTCCTGGGTGTGTTGGCTCACACCTGCAATCCCACAAACCCATAACCCCAGGTGTGTGACTCACATCTGCAATCCTACAATCCAAGGTGGGTTGGCTCATACCTGAAATCCCACAATCCCAGGTGTGTTGGCTCACACCTGCAATCCCACAATTCTAGGTGTGTTGACTCACACCTACAATTCCACAATCCCAGGTATGTTGACTTATATCTGCAATCCCAGTACTCAGGAGACTGTGGTAGATTATCATAAATCCCAGGCTACCCTGAGCTACATAACAAGACACTGCCTTTAAAAAAATCATGCTTGTTGTACCCCTGGGGACTGGAAGAGTTGTAGATACCCTGGCACTAGAGGTTGTGAGATGTCTGGTGTGGCTGCTGGGAATCAAACTTGGATCCTCTGGAAGAACAGTAAGTGTTCCTCAAGATGAGTCATCCCTGCAGGCCCTGTGTTGATCTCTGTAAAGAGCATTTAAGCTTCAGTGAGTACCAGATGTCAGCTGCACTGAGCACAACCTAGAAGGCAATGGTCTGTAGCTCTGAGGAAGGAACCAGATGGGACATCAGACTGAGGGACTAGTGGCACAATGGTCTCCGTATGCACCCCACAGTGACAAAGACCAGGAAACCACCAGCAAGAGTGAGCACGCTGAGTCCAGCTGCCACCAGTTCAGGCATCCAGTGGGCACGGGGCCATGGTCCAAAGGCCCGAGAGTAGCACTGGAGACGGCAGGTAGTACCCTGAGCTGCCTTGCCACAGAGTTCACTTTGAAACTTTTAAATACTGAGCAAATCACAGAAGGTATCATGTTCTCCATGTCATGCTAGCAAACCATGTTGTTGGTTGCTTTTTACTCTACTCTTTAACAATAGCAGTGGAGAGGGGGTGGCAGCATCACCCAGTTCCCAAATAATCACATCGAGGCTTATTCTTTCTTATAAAAGCCCAGCCTTAGCTTGTCTTATTTCTAGCCAGCTCTTATTAAATCATCCTGTCTATCTTTTGGCTCTGGGCTTTTCTCTTTCTCTATTTCTGTATACCTTTCTTTACTTCTTTCTCCGTGACTTCCTGTGTAGCTGGGTGGATGGCCCCTGGAGTCTTTCTCTCCTTCTCTTTTTCTTGTTCCTTGATCTCTCTTGCTTCCCGATCCTCCTTTTTCTCCTGCTGCCTGCCAGCCCTGCCTATTCTTTCTCCTGCCTCACTACTGGTCATTCAGCTCTTTATTAGACCAATCAAGTGTTTTAGGCAGGCAAATTAACACAGCTTCAAAGAGTTAAAAAAATGCAGCATAAAAAAATGCAACAAATATTTGCATCATTAAAGCAAATGTTCCATAGCATAAATGAATGTAACACATCCTAAATAGTATTCTATAACACAAATGGAGTTCACCATGTGTGCATCCACAGCTCTGGGATGAAGGTCCTTGGTCCTGCATCAGCTCAAAACTTGCAGAAAATATCCTTGGCAACCATCATCACAGCTGTCAAGGGCCATTCTTAGAAAAATAAGGGTCTGGGGACCTGATGAGTGATTCTGGGAAACTCAAAGAAGTGGACCCAGAGAAACCCAGATCTTCCTGCAGACCTAAAAACTGGAAATTAGACATTTTTGAAATCCTGGTATCAGGGTAAGAGAATCCTAATGTATTTGTTCATCTGTCTCATCTGTTTCTCTCTGGTGGGCTTTCTTCAGCTCTATCACTACAGTAGAGGGAAGATAGAAAAAGAAATATATATATATATATTACATAGGCATTTATATATAAAAAGAATTGCATATACAAAAATATATAGACATTTTTATATATGCAAAGGATTGTAGATATGTCTACACATATCTGTATCTTTGCATATGGTACCATATATCTTCCTGTAAATTACCATCTATCTTTAAATATGTATCTTTGTAAAGTCTTACTCAGTTCCTTCATAATGCCTTCCCCTTGTAGCTGTCTCATGCACCACCCACTTGTTTCCCCACCCTCCATCTCACACTGGATTCTCCATTCATACAGGGAGCTGGGGCTGCACAGCAGGAAGAAATACTGATATCAGAGACCCCGAGCCCCAGGAACTTGAGGTCATGTGCCAGGAATACACCACTGGTCTTGAGTCACTGAAAACAAGGGAGGGGACAGGGACACACAGCGTGTCTACCTATTTAATGACCCACAAGGACATGGACCTTTCCTTCCCTGAGACATTGTAATCTTAGGCTTGTGGCCACAAGAATCTAAGAAACAAAGTCCTATCAGCTTTGTAATAAACTTTTGTGAATGGGGAGAACCCCATACCCTAGGATTCTCTAACTGTGTTCTCATCAGGGGTTCAAGAAGACTCTTGCGGGAATGTGGGAGCAGAGGCAAGGCGGCAGCTGTGCTACACAGTATCGCCTCTTACCTGCTCCTTCCATGCCTGAGACAACAGCCAGGCCAGCAACAGCTCCATTTTCCTCCACTGTTCCACATCATCGGGACTAGATGCTGCGTTCACTTCATGATGAAGGTCTGAGAAGGGCAGACTGTGAGAGCAGATAGACTTCAGTGTACCCTGTGGGCCTCTGCTCAGGAATCTAGCCACCTTGCTCACCTCTACAGTGTCTGCCAAGGGTAAAGCTCCCATGTCAGGTGTTAAAACAGCAGCTACACACGGCCTGCTCCAACAGCAGTCATGGCTGCCACCCACGGGCACCATCCAGCCCAGGTCGGTCCAGCATCTCCGTCTCTTTAGCAACCGCCTAAGTTTCATTTCTTAAGAAGTATGGAGACGACTGACAGCTGCCCTTATCTGTTCTTGTTAAACAAACGTTTCTGGTGGGTAGATTAGACTAGAACATCCAGATGATGGAATGATGGAAAGAGACGAGCTACCGAGCCATTGTAAGACATAGCAGAAGCTTGAGTACAAGCCACTCAATGGAAGAGGCCGGATTAAAGCAGCTACCATGGGTACTTCCAACTATCTAGTGAAAAAAAAAGCAAAAATATGGAGAAGAAAGGCCAAGGTTTGCCACAGATTGGGGAGCAGGGGGTGAACAAGAAGGGCACAGGGCGACTGTAGGGCAAGGAAACCGTTTGTAAGATACTAACAGAAGCTGCAGGTCATTCCACAGACCTGCAGGAGGTGCAATGCCAACTACAGACCACTCTGGAGGGGAGTGAGAGATTGCATGGGGGAGGCAGGAGGTGTTTTAGGGGAAAATTAGATCCTACAAAAAAGAGTGAATAAGTTACTCTCATTGCTGGGAGAAAAGCTAGATACACCCAGCATTTCTGGTTTTGAATTTATGGTTTTGCCAAGGAGAAAAAGGAAAGGAAAGGAAAGGAAGAAAAGAAAAGAAAGCTCTAAGTAGAGAAAACGGCAAGCCCTTCCTCCAGACAAGTTTTGGTAAACGTCTCAGACCAAACGGCTAATGTGTCCCTCGTCCCTCTGTAACTTCACACTCACCCTATGGGACCTTGTCATCTAACCAGCTGCGCTCCTGGCCACCACTGTAGAGCAGCTCTCAAGGACCACAACTGCAGAGAGAAAACTGTCTCAACAACCGGTCCTTGAGAAACTTCCCAAAAGAGAGAGAGAGCTACTCACTAGCACAGGAACAACTGAAGGAGCTGTTCTTAGGAAGCTGTGCTGGAAGACCATTGGGGTGGGCGGGGCCATGGGTCCCCTGAGAAAGGCCAGGGACACAATGTAGACAGCCAAGGCTAAGGCTCCACTGTGGATCCCACAGACAGGAAGTGCAGAGTGCAAATATGTGGACCTTTCAAACCACTGGGCCAGCCGCCTGGGCTGACCCGCCTGTCGTGGGGGGATTGGAAGGCTGCGGAGTGGGAGATGGAGCCCGCAGAGAACGAAGTCTGTGCCAGCCATCCAAAGTCTTGCAGAGGTTGCTAATCCCACACAGCTAAGCCCAGGCAGGTCTGCAACCAGAACACAGAATGCTTCAAAGCAGCTTTGTCGGGGCTAACAATAAGCCGAACTTCAACGTGAAGGGAATTCTGGCTTAGTGGGGTGGAAGCCGTGCTGTGTATCACAGGTGGCTCTCCCGTCTACGTGACCCCTAAAGGTACCTCTGCTGCGGCTGTGGCCGGCAGAGCAGCTCCGAGGGCACGGGGCCACAAGGACTCGCTATGTAGAAGCTACCTTTATGGAAAGCTCAGAAGAGTCACTTTGAATTAGTAAA
>LOJH01044799.1:0-13720 GCA_001685095.1 Ellobius talpinus | reverse complement strand
GGAAGGTTTTAACTTTAACACAGAAAAATTGCATATAACAAAACAGGTATCAAGAAAGAATTACAGTTACAACATTTATATCTACGTTACCTTTTATCATAACTAAGGAAAACTATTATAACTACCTATTTGTTAACACCATCAAAGACTCCGGAAGGATATAGTATTACCTAAGTTAACAGGAAGTGCATTATAAGCAAACTTCCAAAACTCTAGAATTGACAGAGACATCTCCCTGCCAGAACAGTCACCCCAAATTGTTCTTTAACATTGGGGCACATATCTTTAGTTTACTGGCCCTTAAGTATCCAACAGACTTTCCCATGAAGCAGGAAATTTCAAAAACAGTTCCTCCTATATTGGCAGTTTGTCAGTTACTTTCTTCTGTGTTCTGCAGAATGTCTAGCAGGTTCTTTCATGAAGCAAAAACCCTGAAGAACCGTCTCACCTTTAGGCAAGTTGAGCAGTGGTTTTTCTGTGGGTCCTACAAGTCCAGTCAAGCAGTTAAAAAAGAGCAGTTTCTTGCCCAAACAGCTAAAAAACTCCATGAGGAGCCTCTTTGATGTCTGTCTTCTTCTTAAAGTATATTGGCACTGCCAGGAACAGTTGTGTCTCAATATCATGAGAAGTCCTAAGTTCTTAAAACATTTTAAATGCTATATTCTGTAGTCTTTGAAAGGTTTGGAGAATATCTGTCTAACTGAAATGTACATCTCGAAAACCTAACATGACTACAAGCTTGACTATTATAGATGACTCTCTATTAACCTATATTTCTTAATTATACATTACTTTTCTAAATGAGCTGCTGTTTTATATATATAAAACAAATTGACCTTAAATTTGCATCAATAAACAAAGATCCACACCAATTCAAAGTATCCATCTCTATAGCATATCCCCCTTTAAAGTAAACTAACATTTATAAACAATATTTGGGAATTTGGGCATAGTTCTCTCCAAACTGCCTCCTGCTTTTTGTTGGGTGAAGTAATTTTTGGGGTGTTCATGGTGACCTTTCAGGGGGATCTTGGTCAATCAAACCACATTAGTTTGGACTCAAATTCTGAAGTTATGATACCTTTAAAATATATAGGTTGGTTTAGCTTAGCAGCCCAAACAATGAAATTTCTCTCTATACTTAGCTCCTTGACAGTCAAATAATTTAAATAAAGCACAATAATATGTATAATCCAGACTCTCTTTGTATATTCCATTTTTATGTGGCCTATTTTTCTTACTCTATTACTTTTTCTGCAAGTTTATTGTTTCTTTTCTTTACTCCTTTAATCTATGGCTGTCTATACTCTTTTATAATATGTTTACTGTCTCTTTACTTTTTTTTCTCTCTCCCAAACATACATACACTTTTTAAACATATTGTATCTCATTTAGAGGTCTTTATGCCTGAATCGGTCCTATTGTATATCTGAAATCTTTTTCTGTCCAGGAGTGCTTCTTAAAATTCTAAGCAGCATTACTAGATCTAAGATTGCTTTTCCTTTTGGCTCTGCCCAGTCCAATATAGCAGAGATCTGTTCACTGCCTCTGAGACTGCCAGGCAGGAGCCACGCTCATGCTGGTAACCAGTAGGCCCATGCTGCCACCAAGTAACTTGCAGCACACTGCCCATAAACACTATTCAAGTGCTCAGCCTCCTAAAAGATCTGGAGTTTGTGCTAATAGCATGGACCAAGAAGCCGCTGCTTCAGCTGATGTGATACCTCACAGGGTTTTGGTTTTTTTAACCACTAAATCAGAAAGACTTCTCTTAAAGGAATCATGCCCCTTCTTGCTTCTAGCAAACAGAGCCCACCCAAGATAATGTTGCTACCAATAAAAGCCATGCTTAACTCTGTTCCTTTGTGTGTAAGATTCCCTTCCAAGCTTTCTCAGAATTTGCATAGATTTCATCAGTCCCATGTTGGCATGCCAATCTGTAGCCAGAGACTGCTTGTTCATTTCCGACTTCCCAGACCTGAAATAATCACACAGAAACTGTATTAATTAAATCACTGCTTGGCCTATTAGCTTATGCATATTTCTAGATAACTTTTACATCTTGGATTAACCCATTTCTATCCATCTGTGTATCACCACATGGCTGTGGCTTACTAGCAAAGTTTCAGCACATCTGTCCCTGGTGGCAGCTTCATGGCTTCTCCTGACTCTGCCTTCTTTCTCCCAGAATTCAGTTCAGTTTTCCCCACCTAGCTCTGTTTGCCCTATCATAGGTACAAGTAGTTTCTTTATTCATTATCCAATATAAGCAACACATACAGAAGAACTTTCCATACCAGAAATGAGCAAAGGAGTTAAACACATAGTTCCCAAAAGAAGTAGCAATAAATACATTGGAACTGTTTAGCCTCCTTCACTGTCAGGAAAACAAACATCCACACTGCTCTGAGAATTTATCTGAACCCAGTCAGAATGGCTATCTTGAGAAAATAAAACCCAACACATACTGACAAGAGTATCATATACCTAGTGGTAATATGAATTCAATTGTCCAATAACTATGAAAATCAACGTGTATTGACAGAGGCTTCTGCAGCCATTCAGTCACACAAAAAAAGCACACAGAGGTCTACATTAATTAAAAACTGGTTGGCCTAGTAGCTCAGTCTTCTTATTAATTAATTTTTATACCTTATAGTAGCCCATAATTCTTGTCTGTGTTAGCCATGAGGCTTGATACCTTTTATCAGCAAGGCATTCTCATCTTGCTTCTTCTGTGTCTGGATGACAACTGCAGACTGACCCTTTCCTCTTCCCAGAATTCTCCTGTTCTTGTCATCCTGCCTATACTTCCTGCCTGGCTCCTGGTCAATCAGTGTTTTATTAAAGCAATACAAATGATAAATCTTTACAGGGTGCAAGATCATTGTCCCACAGCAAGTGTGTGTTGGGAGGATCACCAGTGGACTGAAACTAGCACTGCCCTATGATCCACATGACATTTAGCACACATCAGAGTCAGTTTACTGTGGAGATACTGAAATACTAGAATAGCCTCAGTACTGAGCGAACTATTCACAGTCCATCTAAGTGACATCAACAGATGAGAGGATAAAGAAAAGGCCCAGTGGAGTTTTATTTAGCCAAAAGGCAGAATAAAACTGTGACATTTGCAAGAAAGTGGATGGAACTGGAGATCACCATGCTAAGTGGAATATGTAAATCAGGAGAGAAAAAAACAAGTCAAAGGAGAAATATCAGGGATATTTGAGGACAACCATAGGAAAGGCAGTAGAGGGCTGAATATCAATGTACAAACATTACTTTGTAAAATTACCATACACAGAATTAAAAATGGTCCAAGGGGGCAGAACAAAGCCTAGTCTGTGTGTCTTCCTCACTTCAAGGCTAAAGTATAGCTTTTTTTTCATAGCTTTTTGGAGAAAATACTCTTCGTTGGTGGGGAAAGGGTTTCTTGTTTCAGTTTGTTGTTAGTAGTTTTGTTGGGTTGGGTCTGTTTGTCTTTGAGAAAAGGTTTCATTCTGTAACCCAGGCTGACCTCAGACTCATGGTGATTCTCTTGCTTAGACCTCTCAAATGCCAGATTTACTTAAGAGTGAGCCCTCACATCCAGCTGAAAACACATTTTGCAAGTAGACTGCATGAACAATGTGTCTATGGTGTCGTGATACACCTCTGTGTCAGCTGATGGTTGTATTCTTATGTGTCAGGGTTACTGGCTGTTTCCTTCCTCAGAATGAGCCTGGTCACATTTCATTTTGCTTTCCTGTGATTGGTTAAACAGTTGATTGATTATACAGCATTAAGAATTGTTGGGAGCCAGGGACCTGGGGCCTGAAACATTCTGAGAAGAAGCCCTATTAATCACCCAGGTTTTCTTAGCAGACTCTCTCAACTTATTTAAACACCTTGTTCAAATATATGTAATTAATTACAAATAAATTTATTTGTAATTAATTACAAATAAAATAAACATTGCTCATAGGACACAAGGCAAAATACACTTCCAGCACTTTATTTGCTAACTGAGAAGAAGTAGCCCTGGGTCCACTTAGCAAAGTCCAGAGGTACAGAAGCATTCACTGCTGGTGAAAAGACAGGCACATGCAACTGAAATATGTTTTGGCTAAAATACAGAATGAAAAAACTCCCTAAACAACCAACATTTGAATCAGACAAAATGGTTTGAAAATTCAAATGAGTTCAAAATTTCACATGATTTATGTGCTTTCTTACCGTCTGCGGGTGGAGGGTGAGTGGGTCACTTTTGCAAAAAGTTCTAGAATCCTGGAGTCAATGCTAACATAGGGAGAGCCTAATCTTGTTTTGCCTTTTTTTTCCACTGGAGAAGTTGAGACCAACTGCTATGATGAAGGCTGAAGGGTGCCATCAAACAATATTACAGGTAAGTGGATGCTTGAAACCTCCATTACTAATTCTTAATTAAAATATAAAAAGTCTTCTAAATTACAGAACAAATTTTTCATAGTTCAACGTGGCAGTGGTGTCTGTGCTAATGTGTGACAGTCTCCCATTTAAATATCATCACTCACTATTTCTGGTCAGTAGTGGGTCATAGAGCCACCAGTTGACAATCCTTCTTAGGCAGAGACCACCAATGACATTAAACTACTTCTCTAAACTGCAGGCTACAAGCACTGTCATAAACAGACCTGTGAGGGCAGCTTCTCTCTCCCTCGAATGCCTCCATGTGTCCTGTGGATACTCTAACTTCTTCAAGCCCAGGGAAGACTTAGAAGCAGTCTTCGACCTTAAAGATAAAGTTGTTACCTTTTGAAAAGTATTACTGATGTTTTTAAAAGAAAAACAGTCTGGATTGAGCATCTATGGGCACTGGGAGCTCAGAAGCCACCCCCAAGAGACCCTGCTAAGTAGAAGGCACTTAGCACTTGGCTTAAGTAAGGGCAAAAAGTGGCTCCTGCAGGACGGGACACTGGGATCCGAATAATGATTCCTCTAGGCAGCTGGGCATGGCTGGCTCCCACTTCAGAAAAGCCCACTCTTCCAAGCTTCTAACAAGGTCTCCAGCTGCTGAGAACTGATCTTGAGTTATCTCCTGGGGCCAAGAGAAACCTGACCTGCCTTGGGCTTGCGCAGCCCTCTACTTCCTCTTTCCAGGAACTGGACTCAACCTTGGGCTTTCTCTGAGGTGCCACCCCGCAGCTGCTGCCTGGAGCCTAAGGGAACCCAGGTCGGGTTTCCAGTTTGCTAGAGTCCAGGAGCAGAGCCAGGATCCCGCTCCCTCTTGCTCAGCTCCAGAGGCTTCTGTTTCACAATTAGAATGCTAGTTTGTGGAGCAAGGAAAAAATCACACTTCTCTAACAGCTATTCTGCGGAGGCGGAGGGAGCTGAAATTCCTACTCTTTTTTTTCCACTATAAATTGTATGCAAATGGTCTGTTAGCTGGCTGGCTGCCTGGAGTGAGTGCGTCTCTCATGAGCTAACCCGGTTCCGCTGGGAGGGCTGTTCCTTTAACTCGCAAACTGAAAAGAAAAAAAAAAAGTGGGAAAGGATGTCTGGAGGCGAGGCGTCCCATTACAGAGGAAGGAGCTCCCTATAAAAGCCAGTTAAAGCTGGCTACTCTGGCCACAGCCTGCCTACTGTCTCGCACGCCTCTCCCGCGCAGACACACATCCCAGCCTCTGGTGGGCACAAAGACAGTGGCTGGGGAGACACTAGGGACTGCGCCCGTGGGAACTTGCCACGGTCTCAGCCCAGGTACTTCTTCAGGGAGCCTGTGCGCCCAGCGACCTAGATTTCTCCAGCCCGGAAAAGGTGAGTCTGTTGACCCCATCACTCAGGGTCTTCATGATGTGCCTTTGGCATTCCTGGTACCCAGTGAGGCGTGGGTTTGTAAATCTTAAAACTCGTGTTCTGTTTCCATCCCCAGTAACGGAGTGTTTCGCTGCATGTGATCCGATGTACACTAGTTATTCCTCGCTTGCCTTCCTCTTCTATTGTATTTGGTGTTGATCTGTCAATAGTCACATACTCAGAGAAACTTTTGGTAAAGTTTTTTGTCTTTTTTTGGCGGAAAAGTAAGACTTTTTTCTCTTAACCCTTTACCTAGGTGATTCTCACCTTCTCACCTGTGGATTTTTCCCCTGTTGAGTGTTAGAAAAATAGTGTTTGGAAGTGGCATTCGCTCACAGCATGGGGTCGAATGACAGAGGATTGTAGTAGGAAGAACACAATTGTATATTTAAACAATCTCAGTACCAGTCAGTTTGCAGCTACCCCCCGCGCCCACCCCAATAAACAATCTCAGTACTAGACAGTTTTCAGCTACCCCCCACGCCCACCCCAATTTGGTCCTCACGATGTCCACTCTGTGGAAAAATAAGCGTTGGGATACCAAAGTGAGGCTATGAGTTCTAGGCACAGATGAACAACCCATAGGCTGCAAGAATAGACTTGGAGCAGGGTGCTAATCCCCAGTGGGAGCCTCCTGATTCACCGGCCTCAGGTGGGGCCTTGGCATGGTTAGCGGCTGCAGGGCTATCCAGATCCCATGTTGCTCCCCATCAGGCTCTCTCTTCACTCTTCAGAGCCCGAACCCTCCCCCCCACTTAACATCTTCCCAAGACATGAGAAGCTGCCTTCCCTGTTCTGGAGTGTTTCTGCTTATCCCCACCCCCTAGTCTTTATCACGATATCTTGCCAAATCTGAGAGTGCCTGCTAGCCTCTCAGGTATTTTAGAAGCAAGAAATTGTGTGGCCACTGTTAGGAGAAAAGGTGGCACCTGGGGCTGGATGTGAATGTGGAGTTCTGACTCCAGAAAGTCCTCAGACATTACAGGCATTTGGCTATGGGGAGCTGTGTGGCTAGAGATGCTTTGGAACTGCTCTGTGTCAGAGAGCGAGCTGGACAGGGCACTCTCTTTAAGGTTGAACGCTTCTTTTCAATGCTTTTGTGGATCTCTTTTTCCTTGCTTTTTAGAGCTTCCCAATGAGCATCTTAGAAATGAAAGCTGTTTTCCCACCCTGGCACCTTGTCCTGAGATAGAACAAGCCACATTGGGACTAGGGAGAGGTTTGTTCAGCCTAAATAAAGTGATGGGAAGCACTCTTGTGGTATGAGTATGGGAGGCCGTGTGCCTTGGCCTTGTGCATTCCAAAGAACGGAACCATATCTGGGTAAAGAAGGGGGTGCAGAGTGTGAATATTCTCTGTGTTGCCCCTGCTTCGTTCAAATGCCTAGCTTCGTGCTCCCAACCCCTCCTTACCCTGTCTCAAGAAGTGACAGAGTTTCTAGCCATGAGCTTTGTCATCACACACAATGTGAGTGAGGAATTACCTCTCCTAGGCTCTGTGGCACTCTCCTGGTATAGACAGGCTGGCTCTTAGAGGTGTTTCTGTTTATCTGATTGTCAGTTCACAGACAGCTTCAAGATTAACGTTCTAAAAACGTATGTCAAGTTTAACAATGGAAGTATTTATTAATAGAATTTGGAGAATATTGCAAGTTTCTGACAGGTAAACACAAGGCTATTTGGGCCGATATGAGGTTAAAGGGTCCAAACCTTACTGCATTGTTCCATCCCTTGAGACATTTCACCAAATTGCAAACAACAGGGCACACAGCTGCAGATCCCACAGCCAGGCAGTGCTTGTTCAGGTTGGAGCTCTGAGCTCCAGCAGCAAAGGGAGTAAGGACAGGTCCCCAAGTGAAACAGGAATTTTAGAGGCATAAGAAAGTCGCTTATTTTAATCAATGTCAGTGATAGACATTGCCAGCATACAGTTAGCCCAGCGTGTAAACTATAGGCTCTTGATGCCTTCTTGGCATCATGGCACCAAAAGGCCACACAACTTGTCTCTGAAGCACGGATGCACTTATGAGACAAAGAGACTCCGAGTGCATACAGATCGGGTCTTAGAACTCAAGTGATGGGGCCAGAATCTAAGCCCACGTCTCTACTCTGAGGCATACTGTGCCTATGCTGTGTTCCTTTTCAATGTGTCAGCGTCTTGCGTAGCCCTCAGAAGGAAAGCACTTCCCTTGTGACTAGGTATGCTCCTGCAGGCAGACTGTGGCCACCCATAAATACAGCAATAGCCTGATCGTATAACAAGAATAGAAATTGGAAAGGGAATGCAAGCTGACAGAATGAAAAACATTCCCCCCAAATCCTACCCTTTCTAGTGTTCACAATGAACTAAAAACACCTCTTTGTCTCTTTGCCTGCAATTCCGTGAACTTACAAACTAGAGTTTCTGATGGAATAATATCCCCAGCTTTCACAAAACACAAAGGCTTCTCCATACAGAGGCTCTTTCCATTTGAAAAGAACTTGAGATACAAATATTTAGTTGGCTCTCAATATACAGTTCCTCTTTGATGATCAGACGCAGACATAAAATAGCTGCAGTCAGGGCTAAAACATTACACATGTGATGGGAACTATGATGTCTCACTTAATTCTCCACTACTACAAATTATGAATTAAAAACTCCATTTAATGAAAGGAGAAATTAAGGCTCAAGGAAACTGAGTGGCTCAGCCAGGGTCATTCCATAAAAGAGTCAGAATTGGCTGCAAACCCAAACTTTCTAAGTAAAACCCCATTATTTTGTCTCTTGTGCCACACTGCCTCCTGATGTCAGGCTTGGTTAACCAAGTGCAGAACCCTACATGGTGTCCTTTGGGGAATGGCCAAAATAGTACAGAAGACTCCAGCTGGCATCAGAGTCTCTTGATTTCACAGAGGAGCTCTGCAGCTATCACCTTTCATGTGCACAGGAAAGGTTAGCTGGTGGTGGTGCAACTCACTTCACTGCCTAGAAACTGAAACTTTCAAGTTTCAGCTACGAGACAGAGAGGGGGAAGGGGAGGGAGCAAGAGTTAGCAGGCGTGTCATTTCTAGTGACATGCATGTTAGAAAAGTCCGCACACACTTTCCCAGACTGTGGAGATGGGACTTTAGGATGGGAGAATAGAACAGAACCATACCTGAATCTTCTAAGGCTTTGTTGAGCTGAATGTGTGCTTTGAAAGGGGCTGTTATGGAAGGGGGAAAGGGGCTATACCAGGCATCTGAGGATGAACTCCAGGGCGGTGGGAGAGCAGTTATAGGCTCCAAGTTACAGATTCTGCCAAAGCCTCGGAGAGGAGGTTGTGATTCAAGCACCTCTCACTGTAGGAAGATAGTTGGGAATACCCTTGAATCCCATCCCAGGCCAGCCCGAACACCCCCAACATGTGGGAAACATTAAGTGGAATCCCCGTTCCGAGAAGGAAAACCCCCTCAAAGTATAGTGAACCTGGCTGCCTGCAAACCTGGCTGCCTGCAAACTCTGCTTCTCCCCAACACAAAGCACACTGGTGGCCTTGTCTACTATAAAATCTGCACACACTCTATGACTTTGTGTGGAGGAGAGACCACTGCAGAGTAACCTGATTCTAGCCCTGGTGGCCAGACTTTTACTAAGATGTGCCATTAAATCTAGTAATCTTTGTTCTGTTTCCTTCCCCTCTGCTATACATACTTCCTAGAGTTGAAGAGCCACCTAGAGTTCAGGGCTCTCATTGCCATCTTTGACCATTCTCTATGGAACAAAATGCTTATGCTGAAAGTAGGCTGTGAATGGAAAATCCTTTCCATCTGTATTTTCACTCTGTTTGTGAGTGGAGTTTTTTTAAAAATATTATTTCATTCCAAGCCATCTCAGATGTTTGAAATTTCCTGACATCCTCAAGTTATGAAATGTTGGCACTATAACTCAAATAGATTTGACTGGTCCTTTAACCTTCCTTGAACATAATGCCAAGAGACAATGGGTTTCATGAGGCCAGCAAGTAGATTTCTTGCTTCAGAATCAGCTTCAGAATCACCTAAAGGAGGGAAGGTGGCTTCTGCTAACAGTTCTAAGGATGTTCATTCATGTTCACGATGGAAATGAAGAATGGATAATTGAGAAACTAACTAAATTAGTTACTTTGTTCATTGTCACAGCAACAAATATCTGTCAGGAAGCAACTTGAGAAGGAATGGTTTATTTGGCTTACAGTTTGCAGGGACACAGTCCATCATGGTAGCAAAAGCATAGTGGTAGAACCTGAGCTTGGGGGGTCACACTGCATCCATGCTCAGGAAGCAGAGGCTGAGCAAAGCTGGTGTTCAACTGAGCTTTTCCCTATGCATGAAGTGCAGGAACCTCAGTCAATGGGATGGTGCCATGCTCACGTATCATGGGTCTTCCCATTTCAACAAACCTGATTTAGAAACTGGCTCTCAGGCATGCCAGAGGTTTGTTTCTAGACCAGTTTTCAAGTCCTATCAAGTTGATGACCAAAGTTAGCCAGCATTTGAAATTTTGCCCTGTAGTCTGCCAATACTGTGGTATTTTAGCACTTCTCATTATTTTCAATATCACAGGGACAATATCACAGTTCAAATGGGAATCTGGGCTGCATCAGTTTAAGTAACTTACTATGAAGACAGATGATAGGGAGGACCTCAACCCAAACTCATTTCCAAGCGTCTAGAAACTGGCAAGGATCCTTAGGGTAAGCAAGCTATGCCAGGCACCATGCTTCAGCTCCTCCTGTCTTAGGGAGTCCACTATCTCCAGAGTCTATGTGCCTTCTGCCTCATCAGACCCTCAGAATATAATGTCTATGAAGGGCCATGCTATTCCCAACACAACAGGGGTTGGCTTCTAAAGGTGTGGTGTTCAGCTCTTTCACAAGTCTGCTTCATGATTTACCAAGTTTCCCCAAGAGCAGAACAGGTCTTCAATTCATGATATACTCATGAATTGATACATTTATGAAATAATTCTATGCAGATCACCATAATGCACTCCTAGCATATATAGAAGACTTTGCAGGAAGGTAAACCAAGCCTTTGTTAGTTGCATAAAGCAGAAAGTAAAGGCATTCAGAGCTCCTTCCCAGTGTTTTTCTCACTGTGCTCCATAGATTCTAAGGAATTAATCCAAGTTTCCAGATAACAAAAGCAGCTTAGAAACATCTGGCTATTTTCTAGATAAATATTTACATTTTTAAGATTTATTTCATTTTTAATAATGTATATGTGGGTGTGTGTCCATCAGGGTAGGTGCACAAGGGGACAGTTTCCCTTGGAGGTCAGAAGGTGTCAGATCTCTGGAACTGGAGTCACAGGCATTGTGAACATTACTGCTCAAAGACTGGAAACTGAACTCAGCTCCTCTGAAAGAACAACAAATTCATTTCTGTAGCTTATACTTGCATTTTTACAGAAGTAGTTAGATAAAATTACTTCTGTAAATGCTTAGATTGGTGAGTAAATTATGGATGAGGAATTTTAGACAAGTCTGTGGACACTGTGTAGTGGGAGAGTCAAATTTTATCACCCAGTACATGTGTGGGAGAGTTAAGATAACACTCAACGGGTTAAACAAAATGGAAGAAACTAAAGACTGTGGGGAAACATTAGTTTTATTCAAAACGTTAAGGTTCCAGATACAAGCATGGTGTCAGGAGAGCATGTCACCTGCAGAAGCAACATACTGTTACTGGAAGGAGATAGCTCTGTGCTCTGCTAGATCATCTGCCAGTCAGAGACCCCCTTGCAAACACTAAATGTAAGCACCAGTCTATGAAATGATAATATTTTTTAAAAAATAGAAACCTGTACAGAGGATAATAAAGCCACCCAGGGAGGTAGAAGTCTGAAGTTAACTACAAAGGTGCTTTGACATAGCAGAGGGAGTCTGCCTGCTGTGGAGGACAGGAAGCCAGAACAGCTCCAGCAGTGGGCAAGGGCCGCTGACAATCATACAGAAGTGGTGGGATGCAGAAATGTCACAGGACAGTGCTCCTGCAGATAGGTTACTTTTGCTAGAATTTACAGAATGCCAAGCTGAAGAGGCTAATTGTTGGGCAGCTTCAAAGCCAGGAGCTCACAGCTCGGGTCCCTAGAGACCCTGGGGTGATTCAGATAATGCCAGGGAGAGGTAGGGAGGTAAGGCAAGGGGCCACATTCAACCTTATTTCAAGTACATTTATCTGTTTTGTGCATGGAATTTCCACGAGGCATGATTTGGTGAAAGGCTTCTGTGGCACAAAAAGAAGAAAGAGGAGGAGGGGGAGGAGAATGTTTGTACAAATTGCTGACCTAATGTGACATATTATTTTAAAGATGGTGAAACTGAGACATGGAGAAGAGAGAGCTTTTTCTAAGATGCCATGCCAGGTGGCATTGGGTCAGGAAAGAATCTTGGATCTTCTGAATTTTTTCTTAGAATATAGAACTTTGCTGTTAACACATTCTCTTACAAAAGATGAATTGTTTTATTCTCCAAACAGTGTGTAGAGTGAGCTAATGGCCCTATTACTTATTCACTCACCACAAATCAGTTGTCATTTAAAAAAAAACAGAAATTCCTTAAATGTCTTTTGGTTATTTGAGATGCATCTGTTGGGAATTCTTTGTTTCAATCTGTATGCCATTTTTAATTGGATTATTTGGTATTTTGGTGTCTAATTTCTTGAGTTCTTTGTATATTTTGAAGATCAGCCCTCTGTCAAATGTGGGGCTGGTGATGATCTTTTCCCTTTCTGTAGGCTGCCATTTTGTCTTATTGAGCATGTTCTTTGCCTTACAGAAGCTTTTAAGTTTCAGGAGGCCACATTTATTAATTGCTGCTCTCAGTGTCCTAGAGCTTAGTTGAAGAGAGGGAGAAAGGATCATATGAGCAAGGGGGTCAAAATAATGATTAGAAAAACCACAGAGAGAGTTGATCCGAGCTAGTGGAAGCTCATGAGCTGTGGACTACATGGGACCGAACTTAACCCTCTGAATGTGGGTGACAGTTATGTGACTTGCTGGAGGGCCCCTGGCAGTGGGACCAGGACTTATCTTTGGTGCATGAACTGGCTTTTTGGAACCCATTCCCTATGGTAGGATACCTTGCTCAGCCTTGATACAACAGGGAGTGACTTAGTCCTATTTCAACATGGTATACCAGACTTTGTTGACTCCCAAGGGAGGCCTTACCTCCTCTGAGGAGTAGATAGGGGTTGGAATGCAGGGAGATGGCAGGTGGAGAAGGTGAAGGAGGGGGAAGTGGGGCTAGTGTGTAAACTTAAGAATATTTTAAATAAAAACAGAAGTAATTATCTTATGACTTCTGTAGCTCTAGAGCACAGCTGAGCTGAGCTTTCCACATTTATGTGTTATTGCTGTTGGCCTGAATTTGTATCATATCTTAAGGTTTGACTAGAGACAGTTAGATTCCAGACTGCATTTATGGCCTGGCTTCTATTCCTCATAGTTTCTAGACTGCATGTTTCAGTTCCATGCTCTATTAATTTCTTCTCACATGGGGCACTTCAACAAAGCCATTTAACTCACCCAAGCCAATTATAGAAGAGGAAGAAGGAGGAGGAGGAGAAGGAGGAACAGGTGGAGGAGCAGTTGGAGAAGAGCAGGAGGAAGAGGAAGAAGAGAGAATACAGTCTTTCATAAGCAGAGATGACTGTTTAGCCATTTAGTTTTAGCTGAAAGGAAATGGTTAGGCTGTGCTGCAAGGAAAGGCAGTTCCACAAGCATGAGGCTTTGGGGGCAGGATCAGCGCAGTCTGTTTTGGGGGGCAGGATCAGTGCAGTCCGTTTTGGGGGGCAGGATCAGCGCAGTCTGTTTGGGGGACAGGATCAGCGCAGTCTGTTTGGGGGACAGGATCAGCGCAGTCTGTTTGGGGGGCAGGATCAGCGCAGTCTGTTTGGGGG
>LOJH01044798.1:0-13720 GCA_001685095.1 Ellobius talpinus | reverse complement strand
TTGCGGGAGCCGGGCGGGATGAAAAGCAGGCCTGCGCTCCCCTATCACTACATAGTTGGCCTCAAACTTAGGTTGGTCCTTCTCCTGTATCTCCTAAGTTCAGGAGTCTCCTCAATTGTAATAACAAACATGGCCTCAATATTGACTGTTTATCTTATTAAAGATCTTAGGAATGGGGAGACAGCTATGATCCCTGCACTAGACTAAAGCCAAGCCAGTTCCAGGGTTCTCTCTCAACCAGCCTAGCCTAACAACAAGGCTTGTCTCAAAAAACAAGAGGGACAGTTCCTGAGGAATGATCCTTAAGATAAGCCCCTTGTTTCCACACAGATCACCATTAATGTGTGTACTCTCTACCTCAAAGTTTTTGTTTGTTTGGGCTTTTTGTTTTGATTTTTTTTTTAAGAATAGGAAGGACTGGAGAGATGGCTCTGCATTCTCTTATAGAGGACCCAGGTTTGGTTCCCAGTATCCACATGGTGGGTCACAAGCATCTGTAGCTCCAGTTCCAGGGGATCTGATGCTCTTTTCTAGCCCCACAGGCAATCCTGCATTCACATGGTGCATATACATTCATGCATGCAAAACTCACACATGTAAAATAAAAATAAACCTTAAGTAAAAGAACTGAAATGAAACATCATGAGAAAATTTGGAGCACGGTGCTATCTGCTCTATTCCATCTACGGCAGAAGGGCAGTGAATAAGGCCAGCCTGAGCAACTATCCTCATTCAAAGTAAAAGGAGACAAGGGTGGGGCCAGTGAAGTGGTTCGGCTCTTAAAGGCAAAGGCACAAGCCACTAATAAGCCTGACAACTTGAGTTCTACCCTGAAAATTCACAAGATTGAGAGAAATGACTCCCACAAGTTGCCTTCTGAGTTGCACATGTACACAGGGCACACACAGGGCACATACACATCATGTACAATAAAATGTAAAAGAAAAGTATTTAAAGTATCAGGTTAAATTCAATCATGCTGTGTGGATAGCCTAAAAATAACAAAAAACAACTGTGAAATAATTGAACAGTACATTTTAAAAAGATGAATGAATGTGGGGGCCAATGAGATGGTTCAGCAGGCAAAAGCACTTGCTGGTAGGCTTGATAACCTGAGCTGGATCCTTAAAACTTGGAGGAATGCACCAACTCCCAAAGGCTGTCTTCTGACCTCCACAAACATGTTATCGCACTCACACACCTGCATTCACATACACATAATAATAATTTTTTTAAAAAATTGGCCAGTAGGATTGCTCAATGGATAAAAGGTGCTTGCCACTAAACTTGAAGAACTAACTTCAATTCCCTGAGCCCACAGGGTGGAAAGGGAGAACTGACTTTCAAAAGTTCTTTTCTGCTCTCCACATGCACACTATAGAATATCTGCAGACAAAGACAAATACACAACTCAATAAAATATACAAAATTAAAAATATAAACATGCTGCTAGTTTTACAAAGTCATAAAAAATCACCCTTAGAATAACTGATTTAAGCCAGGCGATGACAGTGCACACCTTTAATCCCAGCACAGGAAGCAGAGGCTGGTGGATCCAAGTTTGAGGTCAGCCTAGTCTACACAGCAATTTCCTGGACAACCAGGGCTACATAGAGAACCCTGTCTCAAAAAACAATAACAAAAATAAGTAGCTCTGGCTGCTCTTCCAGAGGACCCAGATTCAATTCCCAACACCTATACGGCAGCTCACAAATGTCTGTAACTCCAGTTCCAGAGGATCAAAACATCCTCACACAGAGATACATGCAGGCAAAATATCAATACACATGAAATAAAAATTAAAAAAAATTAAAACATAGCAGGAGTTCCTGCAGAGCTTTGGAGCTGGTTTGACTCTGGAGTGTTAGCACCTGGCTTTGATCTGTTTTCTGTGACTGCTACCTCTTTTTGTGCCCCCCCTTCTGTTTGAAGTATGTAAATCTTACCAGAGCGATTCCTAAAAGGTTCAAAGCCTATGCAAAACTTGGTTGTGGGAGGACTCAGAAAACTGAGATTTTTTTCTACTGTGACTGGGAATTGCTTTGGCATTTGTCTCTTTGAGGAGCTTCTGATAAGAGGTTATGGTGTCCGGAAATTGACTTGCCAAGGAGTAAATTGCATAACAATAAAAAAAGCCTTTGTAAACTACAGTCAGTTCACCAGCCTCCAAAGGCTAAAAATCATCCTAGAGAGAACCATTTCTCCCACAGATCCACACGAACAGAACATCCAACACAACATTTTTAAAAAAAAATGAAATAATATAAATAAAAACAATACAAAAAAGCTAGCTAGATTTAGCCAGAATACTTAAAGAGCCTGAAGCTGGTTTAATCCTTGAAGCTGACTTGTATCTTTAGTAAGTTATTTAATCATCAGAACCATCTCTGAAACATTCTTATAAAATGTACACAAACACACCTACAATGGTGGAATATGGATTACATTAAGAGTCTTTAATATGTAATGACTACTTAAAGCTAGAAAAGCATAAACTGGGCATTGGTGGTGCAAACCTTTAATCCCCACTCGGGAGGCAGGGGCAGGTGGATCATCTCTGTGAGTTCAAGGTCAGCCTGGTCTACAGAGTAAGTTCCAGGACAGGCTCCAAAACTACAGAGAAACCCTGTCTTGAAGAAAAAACAAAAAAACGAAATGAAACGAAAAGTATAGCAGTCTTCCCCTAAGCTTAACCAACATCCTACAGATCTCTACAGTACTGAAGCCAAGCCAAGCACTGTAACAGCACAAGAACATCTTATTCCTACCTATAAGCAGCACCATGTCAAGCACTTTTCTGCCTTTACAAAAGGTCTACACTGGAAAATCGGTGTTAGCTATGAAGTCAACACCTCTCACTTATCTTCCTATGACTGCTCAACTCTCAACAATGTGGTCAAGGGAAACAGAAAACTTGTTCCTCAAGGATTCTTTTCCTATTGAGTATCACCTGACATTCATCCAATCTGGAATTTATCCAATATTGAAAGAACCAAGTAAAGCATCATTTCCCACTAGACAGTCAGGGATGATTTAACTTAAGAGCAGGCAAATTCATCACTGTGATCAATAAATACAGAAATATCTAGGGAAGGAAGCACAGAAAGGACCTATCAATGAGATGACAGGGAAGATTGTGAGGTTTTACATACATCTCATTTACTTTTTGTGTGTGTAGGTCTGTGTATTACACATGAGTGTGGATGTCCAGAAGAAAACTTGCAGAAGTCTGTTCTCATTCTTCACAAGGTTGGTGCCCAGGAAGTGAACTCAGGTTATCAGGCTTGGCAGCAAACACCTTTGCCCACTGAGCCATCTAGTTCACCAGCCCAACTGTGAGGTTTTACATGACAGATGGAGTTGGAACCCAAGCCTATCAACAATGGAGACCCCTGAAGATTACATTTTCAGATGTCTCACTGTGAAAAGGTGTTTGTGAATGAAGAAAAGTTGATGGGGGAAAATCCAGAAGAGGACAAAAGCCCACATAAAAAGTCTGGAAGAGCAATGGATCTCAGACAACTAAAACTAAGCTGGCACTGGTGAGGCTGGCAAAGGAAAGAAACACTTGCAGTACTGATACACATATCAGAGAGAAGTCCAGAAAATATAAATTTTTCTCTGTAAAACAAAGTTGGATGAAATATACAAGACTTCTACGTGAAGATAAAAATCAGGAAATAAGATAAATCTAAAACCCAGTTTGTTCTATGTTTTGTTCAGTCACCCATAATCAAGGTCTGGAACTCACTATACAGCCAAAGATTACCTTGAACTTCTTTCTGGTCCTCTGCCTCTAATTAATTCCTCAGTGCTGAGACCACACGCATGCACCACGACACCCAGTATATATATGAGCACCTATTGGATTCATGTCCTTGTGTATGCTAGGCAAGCATTTTTCCAACTGAGTTACATACAATGTCCAGTCCTAGTAGAGATTTCTTTTGCAGGTTATGGAAATATTTCTTTTGGAATTAGTGGTATTGTTCACATGGCTCTGAATATATTTTTAAAAATATATTTTACATTATATAAATTATACCTTAAAACAAATGAGGTAGGCAGTGGTGGCACATGCCTTTAATCCCAGCACTCAGAGGCAGAAGCAGAACGATCTCCAAGTTCAAGACCAGTCTGGTCTACAGGGGAAGTTCCAGAACAGTCAAGGCTACAAAAAGAAACCTTGCCTAGAAAATAAATAAATAAATTAAGCAATTAGTTTTTCTTCAATATTCAGTGAGAATATTAAATAAAAATAGGATTTTTCCCTATTACTATTTTTAGTGTAGAACATTTGGTACAATAACTGGATTTTAATAATGTATTGACTAAAGGAAAGAACTTTTTAAATTAAAATCTGAATGTAGCGGCAGTGTATTCCTATAATGCCAACATACATAATTGGAGGCAGGAGGATCAGAAATTTAAGGTCATTCTATACAGCAAGTTCAAGGCTAATCTGAGATATGAGATTGATGGGGTTTTTTTGAGACACGGTTTCCGTGTAGCCTTGAACTCAGAGATCCACTGGCTGAGTGCTGAGATTGAATAGGTGTGCCACGACCCCCTCACTAAGACCCAGTCTTAAAAACAAAATAACAAAAAACCCAGCAGTGTGGAATATTCCTTTACATTGTGTGAATACATGTCACTATGACTGACTGATTTAATAAAGAAGCTGACTGGTCAATAGCTAAACAGGTAGAGGTTAGGTGGGGCTACCAGACAAAGAGATGGAGAAGATGTGTCTAGGGAGTTGTGAAGAGATGCAGAGGAAGCAGATGGGAAATGAACTTGCTATACTGAGAAAAGGTACCGAGACATGTGGCAGGGCGTAGCTAAGAAACATGGGTTAGTTAAAATGTAAGAGTCAGCTAGTAACAAGCCTGAGCTACTGGCTGAGCATTTATAATTAATAAGTCTCCATGTAGTTATTTGGGAGCAGCAATAGAATACTTACATCCATGGGGTCCTAGCTTCAACTCTAGCACAATAAAAAGCAACAAAAACATAGATAGACATGACTCAGCAGGGAGAGGGGGGCTTAATGAGAATAGCTCTTCTACAGCCAAGGGTAAGAAATGTCAAGGTTTTTTGTATTGTTTTGTTTCTTCTATAGCTTTGGAGCCTGTCCTGGAACTAGTTGTTGTAGACCAGACTGGCCTCAAACTCACAGAAATCCACCTGCCTCTGTCTCTCAAGTATTGGAATTAAAGGCATGCACCACCACTGCCTGGCAAAAAAAGTCAAGTTTTATAATTGTGAATCACTGTTTCCAATTGTGAAAAAAAATTATCTCTAGGCTAATACCAAGAATTAGCTGCAGGCAGGAGAAAATTATAAGGAATGCAGTTTTTCTTATTCTCTCCAAATGGAAGTCAGATACAAATAAATACCTTCTCTGGAGTTGAAAACAAAATGGAAACCAAAAAAGAATCTGAATCCACTTTTAGACTTATTTAGTAGAACACAAAGGTGTTTTTTTGTTGTTGTTTGTTTTTTGGGGGATGGGAGGGTGGTTTGAGACAGGGTTTCAACAGTTCTGGCTGTCCTAGAACTCAAGAGGGATCAGTGTGCTCTGCCTCCTGAGTAATGGGATTAAACACCCAGCCAAAGACGGTTTTGTTTAAAGTTAATATCCAAATGGTTTCATAGTGATATGACACTTGAATGCTTTCCTATTAAAAAACAAAGTCAAATCTGGTACCACAGGGCTGTAATGAATCCTAGCATTTGGGAGTGCTGAGGCAAGACTCCTTGTTTGAGGATACTGGCCACACAGCAAGACCTCTTCTCACGGGGAAGGGAGGGATTCAAAGAGAAGACAGGATAGCGAGTGACCTGGTGACAGCTGTTTTCTAGCCCAGTCTCAAAGAACCACAAACTGAATTCAGGGAACTTGAGCAAACCTACAACAAACTTCAATACTATATTAGGTAAAAGCCTGTGATTAAACAGTAAAGAATTTGATGGGGGGGGGCCCCAAAAGACAGAGCCTAGAGAGATGGCTCAGCAGATGAGCGCTTGCTATTTACAGAGGAGCCAGATTTGGTCCCTAGTACCCGCAGAGCAATTTACAACTGTCCTTAACTCTAGTTCCAGGGGATCTAGCATCCTTTTCTGGCCTTCATAGACACCACACGAGGTGCACATACTACATATAGACAAACTACTCAAACACACACACAACTAAGATTCTTGCTTTAAAGCAAGAAAATGAAGTACCTAGATCCTTCACTTGAACATGCTTCCATTTCACTAGTCCACATATAAAAATACATATGTAGTACTTAGCCCAGGGAACTAAACCACTTGGGTTTAAATTAATACTCCATAAATCCCTGAACCCCCTGTGCAGGGCAGTTATACATAAAAAGGGATAACACAGTCACAGAATTATTGCTGGAATTAAATTAATGTATGTATTGTGTGCTTACAACAATGACTAACTAGTTCATTACCAGTAAGATACCACTATTATACAGAATAAAAAACTGTATGGCCAACCTCATTTCAAGAATAGTTGCCACTGGGCTGGAGAGATGTCTCAGAGGTTAAGAGCACCGGCTGCTTTTCCAGAAGTCCTGAGTTCAATTCCTAGCAACTACATGGTGGCTCACCATCATCTATAATGAGATCTGGTATCCTCTTCTGGAGTATACATATCAGCAGAACATTGTATGCATAATAAATCTTTTAAAAAAATAGTTGCCACAATTTTGGATATGGTGTCTCATGCCTATAATTCCATTATTTGAGAGGTTGACACTGGAGGGCTGCAGAGTTCAAGGCCAGCTACTTATTAAGTTCTGGGACAGCATGATTATGACAAATAAATATTATCACTACGACAGTATCTGGTATCACCTAGAAGACAAACCTCTAGGCTATACCTACAAGAGATTATTTGGATTAAGTTAGCACATGGGCATTCCCGTGAAGTATTACCTTGATTTGTTTAATTTGGTTGAGAAGACCCACCCTAAAGAAAGGGCTTGCTTGCTTTCTGGGCTGTGTAAGGACAGGATATTAATGGAACATGAACATTCACTGCTCTTGGCTTCCTGTGCATATACAATTTGACCAGGGGCCTCAAACTCCTGCCTTTAGCTTCCCTACCAGGATGAAATGTACTCTTGAACTGTGAGGGGAAATAAACCCTTTCTTGGGCTGGAGAAATGTCTCAGTGGTTAAGAGCCCTGGCTGATCTTCCAGAGACCTGGGTTCAATTCCCAGCACCCACATGGCAGCTCAAAACCATGCTTAACTCCAGTTCCAGAGGATCTGATGCCCTCTTCCAGCTTCCATGGACACCAAACATACATACAGACAAAACACATGGTGTGCAGACATACACATAGGCAAACACCTGTACAAATAAAATAATTAAAAAAAATAAGAAACCTTTCTCTTAAGTTTTATGGGGATTTTTGGTTTTTGTTTTTGATCTGTTTTTTTGAGACAGGGTTTTTCTGTGTAGCCTTGGCTGTCCTTGAACTCACAGAGATCTATCTGCCTGCCTCTGCCTCCCAAGTGCTGAGATTAAAGGCGTGAGCCACCACCGTCCGGCATTTTTGTGAAATTTTTAATCATGGCAACAGGAAAAGAAACCAATACCCTGGGCTAGAGTATAAGACCATACCTAAAAGAAAAAGTCACTATATACTACAACTCTCTACTGAACATTATCACAGACTAAATCTGAATTTAACAATCTAAAAACTGACAAAGCTTTGCCTGCTGAAGAGTGTTTTGTACTAAACAGAGATCAAATACAGGGCCTTACACATTAAACAAATATCGTACCCACCGAGCCACCTTCCCATACACCCCTTATATAGCCAAGGTAGTACTCAAACTCACTATCTTCCTTCCTCAGCCTCCTGGGAGGCGATAGCAGTGACATAGCACTATTTCTGGCTGATCAACAGTGATTAATGTTCACTCTGAATGCGGTGACTAAACAGTAATGATTTTCAACAAATCCTAACCCTAAAGCTTTTAAGATGTTATACAATCACGCATACTGGACCACTGCTTTCTCTCTACCTTATTCCATACGACTTTCCAGGAGAGGACAGAAAGACAGACAAATCAGTTACAAGAGAATGAAATGTGCCCAAGAAGTCTTACTGGCTTACGGAATAAAGTTTTCTTAGCTACAATAGCTGTAATCCCTAAATCTGTAAAGACTGAGAATACAAACTGATTTGTCTAAAATTAACCAAACTGACAGAGACAAATGAGAGCACTGAAAATTAAAGGAGAGCTTGCAAAGCTGAACAGCCAGTTTTCTTTTTTAAACCAAGATGTATCAGTAATTAGATGCTGAATGAAGTCAACGTTTCAAAGTACTTTAGGGACTGGCTATGGATCAGCAGTAGGAGCTCAAGTTTAAAATGTGCAAAGTGAGGCTAAACTACATAGTGAGCTGCAGGACTGAAAAAATAAAAACCAAGAATGTGTCTGGGCAGGACATACCTCCATAATCTCAACACTTAGGAGGCTGAAACAGAAGGATCACAAGGAAGAAACCATCCTGGGATACACTGCAAGGCCCTGACTCAAGAAGAAATAAAAGACAGTAAGAAGGAAAAGGAAGAGAAGCATAACACTCACCAAACAGGAAAGCAGAACTGGGAAAAAGAATGGCTAATCTCAAGAAACTGGCTTGCTAAGCCTGTAGGTTGGCTGTTTGACAGGTTGATTTTGAGATAGCCTTATGTACTCCAAGCTGGATGAAATGCAATGGAAGAGAATAACCTTGAAGTTCAGGATCTTCTGGCATCTACATCCTGAGTACTCAAACTACACCCCATGGGCCACCAAACCCAGGGCGTTTACATGCTAGGCAAGCAACCACATCACCAGCTTACTAGATTTTAATCAAGTAAGCCAACTCCTTAAATCAGCTACCATTTTATCACAGTATTTTCTCATCCATGACTAACTTTTAAAAGACAAAAGAATGTCACTCTGGATGTTTCAGCATACTCATGATCCCAACACTCTGGAAGCTGATGCAAGACATCAAATTCAAGACCAACCTAGTCTCAAAAACAAATGGGATCAGAGCCGGCTCAGTGAGTAAAAGCATAAACCTGTCAACCTGAGTTCTATCCCAAGACAGAACTCACGGTAGGAGAACCAACTCCCATAAATAGTCCTCTGAGCTTCTAAATGTGCCATGGTCCATGTGAACACAAGCAAATACACACACACACAATTTACTTGATAAATGGGGGGGTTCAAGACAGGGGTTCTCTGTGAAGCACTGGCTGTCCTGGAATTTGCTCTATAAATCAGACTGGCCCAAAACTCAGAGATCCATAAGCCTCTACGTCCTGAGTGCTGAGATCAAAGGCATGTACCACCACACCCTGCTAAAAAATTAAGATTTTTAAGATCAGAGTATCCTATCAGTGTAACATAAAGCTGAAATAGATTTATCTGTTCCCAATATAGCCAGTTCTTTATGATAAAAAGGGTGAGAGAAATCTCTCACTTTAGGAATACTTTTGAGTGGCCTTTGTTAGCTTTAAATTGAGAAAAATTCTAATGCCAAATGATGTGGTGGTCTAGATCCTATAATCCCAGAATTCTGGAGGCTGAAGCAAGATCTCAAGTTTGAGGACAGTTTAGGGTAGTTAGCAAGACCTTGTTGGAGAGCAGCAAGGGGGTGGGAGTAGGTATTAATAGCTAAAAAATGCCATATAAATAAAACTATTAATATTGGAGAACACAGTTTAAAAAGCTATCAACAAGCAAGTAGTTGAAATCCTACAAGGCAGCTCTATAAAGAGTGCCTTGAAGCTAAACTGTTGACCAGGTGGGTGAAGAGGATATCAAGCATTTGCATGAGTAGAGGAAGAAGCAGAACACACACACATGAACTGAACTACTGTGGTCTTTCTGACAGGACACACAAGTGTCTGTAGTGAAGAACTGAAATCCTGAAAGGTAGATGGGTGAATTTTAACCGTCTCTCTGCACACTTTAGAGCTTTTCACCTGTTTGGTCCTAGTCTTGTTTTTTGATGAACTGGGTGTGGAACACAAAAGACAGGTCAATTGGTAGAGGGCTTGTCTAGCATGGAAGCCTGAGTTCAATACTCAGCACCACAGAAAACTAGGTGCAGCGGTACATTTGGAGGCAGGAAGATCAGGAGTTCAAGGACATCCTCAGCTAAAAAAATGAAGTCTAAGGCCAGCCTGGTTTAATATGAAATCTTGGGTACAAAGAAAAAAAGAATATATATGAATATGTGAGTATACATACATATGTGTGTCTATATATGTGCACATATATATCTTTTCAGACACTGCTGGTTCAAATGAACACAACTAAATACAGCAACAATATCAAATTATACAATCACAGCTCCTCTAATAAAACATTTTCCAAATAAATCTCATTCATTATATCAATTAGTACTGCAGTGTCTTATATATTTGCCAAAGATTCTCTTGACATTAAGCAGCAATGCTAGAATCACCCCAAATCATAATACAACTTTAAGAAGTGCCAAGTGACATACAGCAGAAAAGAGGGAACTATGTGGACACAGAAACAAGACAATTAAAATTAAGGTAGACCTCTCTTAGGACAGGATTTATGAGAAAAGAACACAATACATTACCAAAGTGAGCAAGCCAACAAAGACTAGTGAAGTCCCATACCTGGAATAAGCTTAACCATTCATTATCCAAGGTAGAGCAAAGCCAACACTATAACTATAGGAAAATAACGTCAGCCAAGTACAAGAGGTGAGCTGACCCCAGATATGTGTAGGGTCTTGTAGTTGGGGGCAGTTTGTCAATATGTTGTTCATTTTATTTTGTGATGGAGAACAACTATAGTTTTTAGCAGTACAGTATCTCTAAAACATAAAACTACCTGCTACTTACAAATGCACTAATGAGACAAAGCAGGCAACAAAGGACAGAATTGACCAGGGCTTCAGATGGGAAAATGTGCCTAACACAAGACAGCAGAGCCTACAGAATTTCTAATGGACTGAACACAGGAATCTGAGAGAGGTAGCCACTGGGTGAAGAGTAACTCAAAAAAGTCATCTCATCTGGGTATGGTGGCACAAACCTTTAATCCCAGAAATCAGGAGGCAGAGCACTTTGAGGCCAACAAAGGCTACACAGTGAGACCCTGTCTAAAGCAAAGGAGAGATTATCTTGCACTTTATTGCCATCAAGGTATCTGTACATTCTTTGTCATGTCCAAAAAAGAGACAAGAAGGTCACACTTCCAATTTTAAGAACATAGGAAAGTCATTTTAATCACTAGGCTGTGAGACATGTTATCTATTTCACAAAATGTCATCAAGGATCAGTGGCTTTAGAAACACACGACATATATTAATAGCTGCCCAAAGCAAAGTGTCTAAATCAAACTACTTAGCATTTGTGAGATAAGAATAGTAATACTGCCAGGTATAATTTAATTATACTTTTAATTCCACAACAAGAAGGCAGATGCAGGGAGATCTCTGAGTCTGAGACCAAGAGGAGTTACAGGAAGAGGTACTGCCTTAAAAAAAAGACCAAGGAGTTACAGGAAGAGGTACTGTTTTAAAAAAGATTAGTATTAATAAACCTTATCCTTTGAAAGCCAAAGGCTACCAAGAAATACAATAATAATCCAATAGTATGGCCTAAAGCCTCAGCTACCCTTACCCACTGTTCTAGTCACATAAACCCCTGTACAGTAGTAACCTGTTTGAAACAAGGTCTCATATATCCTGGGCTGACCTCAACCCTTTAAGCAGCCAAACCCTCCTGCCTCTATCCACTGGATCTTAAGTATTAAACACCATGACAGACAGGTGTGGTGGCACACACCTTTAAAGTCACAGACAAATCAGTTTGAGTTCCAGGCCAGACAGGGCTATAGAGGAACCACTGCATCAAAAGAACAAAAACAAATGAAATACCCTGACTGGTTTATGTGCAGTGTTGAGGATGGAACGCAATAGGCTTGCAAGCACTCTACCTGAGCTACCTCCAGTCCAAAAGTTACTTTTCCAAATAAACTTTAATGTAAATATGTTTTCTGCTTGGGGTGTTGCTTGGTGGTAAGGCATTTACAGAGCAGGTACAAAGCCCTGACTAGTTTCAATCCAACTAGAAAATATTTTTTTCTTTATTGTAGAACCTACATAATACAAAAATGGATACTAAAAAATATTCTAATCTCTTAATCTGCCCTAGTGATTGAAAAAAAAGTTCTTTACAGCTAAAAGCACTAAAGTCAATTAATATTAAATAAGTTAAAGGTGACTGCAACACTATACTGTAATTATATTACAGCACGAGTTTACCACTACCTTGTTTTAAAATAGCAAAATGTCAACACAATATAAGCATAAGCATTGTGTACCAAATGAATTGAACTATGAACATTTCAACTTTCTACTTTAAGACATTTCTGCAAATTTATAACCAATATTCCACAGAATTCATTTTCTCATCCAAGACTTTCATATTACTGCAGAATATTAACCTTCAGAATCAAGCAAAAGTGAAAAATAACATCAACTATTAGGTTTACTGTGCATTTTCGGGGATTATATTCATTATCAATCTGCTATGTTTAGTCCATACTCGATGGTCTGTGGTGAAAAGCAGTCGTTTTTCTTTTCTTTTTTGGTTTTTCAAGACAGGGTTTCTCTGTAGCTTTGGACCATGTCCTGGAACTAGCGTTTGTAGACCAAGCTGGCCTTGAACTCAGAGATCTGCCTGCCTCTGCCTCCCGAGTGCTAGGATTAAAGGCACGAACCACCGCCACCCGACTCAGCAATCATTTTTCAAATGGAATCCTGATTAACACGCTCACTAGTGGCCATGTGTCTGTATCAGAATTTAACGACAGTCAGGATCTCCCAGTGAACGACCTAACAATTACAATCTACTTGGAAAAAACCCCGAGATTCATAATATAGAGGTAAAAGTCTATGTTAAGACTCCAGTGCTCACAACTTATTCTTTCTTCCTAAGGATTTTGTTTTACAAATGGTCTTGTTTTTAAGCACCTTCTGTCAGACACCCCAGACTCACACACAGTTGTGACTGCCGGACGGCCTACACAGTGCATCACATCCTCCAAAGAGGCCGTCGATTCAGGTAGTACAAATCTCGCCTTAAACTTTCAAGAGTGAACGCTGCTATAAATACATGCTCACTAGATTACAGCAAGCAAAATGAAGCTTCAATTTGGGCAACTCACTGGCACACTGAGCGGTGCAGATTTTTAATATCCTTCGTTAAAAAAATGCCCCTCAAAAATTTAAGATTTAATCTTCTTGGATTGCAATACCTATCGCGTCTGAAGACTCAACGGTGTGATGTAAAGACTTCAGAAAAATCAAGATACGACTCTTTTGACGGTTCCAGACGTACTCATCAAAACACAGTATTCCTCAAGAGCCACGGAACCGCTTAATATTTAAGGCGCAGGAACACGGCGAAGGCAAACTATTTCGCTCATCATCATCATCCCCGTAACCGAGGCCCTCCAGAAGCCGTGGGTGAAACTAGCGCCTCGGAATAGAAAACACTTGGCACAAAAAAAAGAGTTTGCCAACCGGAGTGAAATCACTTCGCGGTGATCACCAGCAGAAAGACACGGGAAGCGAACGCGGAAGCCGGGGCAACCGGGCGCCAAGCACCCAGCGGCGCTGAGTGCGGGCAGCCGGGGCGAACAT
>LOJH01044797.1:0-13720 GCA_001685095.1 Ellobius talpinus | reverse complement strand
GCACATGCAGGTGCACATGCATGCTCCATCTCTAAGCCTGAATGAGCAAAACCCATCAGAGCTCCACAAATTGCTGGGATATACGAGGCAAAAGTGTGACAAGCAGCGGTCATGGTCCAAACGATTATCACAGAACTGCTGTCCTGGTCAGATTTTGTGCTAAACACACCAGAGAAAGAAAGCGAAGGCTGCCGGCTGCTTGTTTGGCATTTCTTTGTAGTTGGGGCCTTTTCTTCCCCTGAGGTGGTTGCTGTTAACTGAAGCGCTGTGAAACCCCTTCTGTGCAGAAACTGGAGGTTCCCTTTGAAGCCAGCAAGTCTTTGTTCTTCACCTAACTCAGTGCCATTTTCAACAGGAGCATTTGTATAGAAGTCTGGTCAATGCCTGCCACCCAGAATTCAGTGAGACTGTTTGCCAGGTGGGAAAAAGCAGTGATGGTGGGGCCAGAGGGGACAGAGAAATGGCTGGGGAGCAGGGTGGGGGGACAGCTAGGGTTGCTGAGCCCCACATGTATAAAATAAGACACTATAAATGCTAGCTCGGTGATTAGTGTTTACAGTCCTTCTGTGAGACTTGAATACTTCAGAGAAGAGTGATCTGGGACAAGAGGAGAGAAGAAAGGCAAGTCAGATATCTAGCTGCATTGCCTGAAAGGAGGAGAGAAGGGGTAGATGTTTCTGTACTGCAGCTACGACTAAGCCTTTAGTGCATGGTGTGGACAGGAGTGGCTTAGTAAGAATGGGGAAGGCTGCAGTATTTTGTCAAAATGAATTCCAACTTCAGTTTTTGAAGACTCAGATTCAAAATTTTTATTTATTAAACTCTCAGGTGTGTTCAATGCTGATGCTTTGGAACTGGAGTAGATTTCTATTGCATTAAAAGAATAGTATCAAGGTTGATAATGTTATTTATTAGTGAAATTGACTTGACTATCTCTAAATGCCATATTAATTACATATATACATAAATAAATAATAATCATTACATTTTTCCAACTCTAGGGACCAAATTTGGGACCTCAGACATGCTCTAGAAATGTTTCGCCATTGAACTACCCTTCAGCCTTCTCAGAATAATAGCCCCTATCCACACTAAAAGTAAAAGAGTGTCGACCAAAGGGAGGAATAGGAGGAAGAAGAGGGGAGAGGTAAAGAGGAAAGGAAGTGGAAGAAACAAAGAAGGAAGGAAGAAAGGGAAGTGGGGGAGGGAGGGGCAAGGGGTTAGCAAATCAGTTTTCCTTTAGAGGAAAAGCTGTAGTTTCTAGAGTGTCTTTCGAGTATTGATAATGTGGCAAAGTCCCCTCCTATTTAGTTAGCTCTCTTATTACCTCTCTCCACCTTGTGAGCCTTCTGTCTTGTAGCTTTAAACAGTTTTTATGGCAGAGAAGTTGCTGTCCAGGAAGCGAGTATGTAAATTTGCTCCTAATTCAATTCTACTATATATCAAAGCATTAGCATGCTGAACCAGCTCTCCCACTAATTAGCAAGTGAACTCAGGCTTGTAACATAAGCCCATAGGACCTCCACTGCAAACCAGCAAGCCTATAAATCTCTCTTGCCCTAATAGTCCATGCCACTGCACTTAAAACCTCCTCTGCAGGTAGATAACACCACACTGGGCTTTAACTGTCTGCTATATCTTAGGCTAGTGACAGGATCACTCAAGGAGGGAGGAGCCGTCCAATGGGAGCCAGTTTCTTAGGCTTCATTCTGAAGCTAGCAGCTACTGCTACCACTCTGGACTACGGCTCAGTGAGTGCCAGGGGGAAATGTACATTTTATTCTTATCTGGAGAAACAGAATCTGTAGGCAGAAGTTTTTGTCCCACCAATAGCTCCCAAATAAACACATGGAGGCTTATAATAATCACAAAAGCTCTGCCAATAACTCAGGCTTATTACTATTTAACTCTTTAACTTACATTAACCAATGTTTTTATCTGTTTTGCCAGGTGGCTTGGTACCTTTTCTCGTATGGTATGTCCATCTTGCTTCTCTCTGCATCTACTCTCAATTCCTCTGACTCTGCCCTTCTTCATCCCAGCATTCTCTTTGTCTCAGGCTGCCTTGCCCAGTCTCGTCCTGCCCAACTATCAGCCAATCAGTTTTTTTATTAACAATGAGAACAATACATATTTACAGTGCATAGAAGGATCATTCCACAGCAGAATCCATCCCTGTCTGTGTTCCTTTTGTATTGCTTCAATCAACCCAACAAAAATGATTTATGGGAGAGATGATTGACTTGGGCTCTTGGTTTCAGGAGATCTCATCTAAGTCTACTACAGCAGGAAGGCATGATCTAACAGCACAATTCATCGCATAGGAGCCTACAGCAGAGGTTGGTAGCATGGTGCTGGCCATGAAACAGAGAGCTAGATATGGGGGGAAGGCTTCAAAGGCCTCCTCCAGGCAGCCCACTGCTACTCTACCAGTGAGACCTCACCTTGCAGCAGTTCTGCAATCTCTTAACAGAACACTACTAGCCGAGGACCAAGAGTTCAAAGCATGAGCCCCCGGAAGGGATGCTTCAGATTCAAGTCATAACACAACCCAAACTCTGGGGCAATGGTGCCCCACTATCCATATTTGTTGAGATGGTTTGCGGTGGTACACACACTGACAGACTTGTAATGTCACAAACTAATATTATTTGAATACTCATGCGACATGTTTTTAGTGAAAATGAACAGAACCCCCTTCTGGTAACAAATTCTACACTCATAAACAAATTGGCATGTTACTAATCTATCCTCCTTGGCTGAATTAAATTCAACAAAATATATGGAAACAGATTCTGAGTTTAAAGATAAATGAATGAAATATTTAAAACATGAGCGAAATGAGCTCCTAAACGCTAAAAATTGCTTATATCTTTCAATGGAATAATCCATGTGATTACTTGCATCTTTCAAACTAGAAATGAAGATGCCCCAAAGGCAGCTTACAAGGAAAGTCATCAAACTGCATTAGCAAGAGAAACCTGTAGAAGACCAAAAACAATAAAACCCTCTACAGCTGACTTGCAATTTGCCTGCTCTATAGAAAAAGAGTTCATGGAATTGCTGCCATCCAGCAACACGGTGCCTTGTTGAATTAAAGCCTCGGGGAGAAACATAAAGGCTGAGTTCCCGTGTCTTCCTCAAAATTATGTATTTACTTTATCCGTGGGAGAACCTACATACATGACCATTTTGCATACATTTGTCCAGCAGCAATTAACCATTACTGAGGATCGCCTGTCATGCTTGGCACACAAGATGTGCCAAGATGCTCAAAGTATGGACTAGACTTGGTTCACTGTGGCAACATTGGTGCCGGTACTGCAAAAGGAATGGTGAGTCAAGCTGGGGGCAGTTTGACCTGGACCATGGTAGCAGCACCAACCGCGCCACTAACTATTGCAGTCTTCAGAAACTTACAATAAAAGTGAAAAACAAGAAAACAAGGTGCGTGCTTCAGTCACACTTGATGATGTCATTACGGAAATGTATCGGTTTGGTAGACGTGAACCTTCAGTACATACTTTTTACACAGGTGATAAAATGGGAAGTTCACACAGAACACTTCTTGTCCACATGGAATGCCGTGGTTCTTTTCGATGGATGCCTTAAAGGAAAGCACCTCCGCAGCTGATCTGTAAGTTGTGTGGCTCTTTCTGTTCAGACGATGCTATTTCTGTACTTCAAAAAATGGCTTATGTAAAAATCTATGGCTGTTAATATGTGAGTGTTGGATTTTCTGGAAAGTGAGTGACTGTCACTCTAAAGAAACAATTGTTCGTATTTGATGGCGGTGAAAGTTATATTATTCAAGCAAAATTTAGAATTTTGGAAAACTTAGTACCATCAGCCTGGCTACACCCTGGTTCTTTCAGGCTCTTCTGTGAGACTGGGCATGACATTAACGGCTTTCCTGGTGGTTTATGTTGTTATTGTATACCATTATATTTCTAGGGTCTGGTGTTTTATAGTGAAGTGCCCCTGCAGTTTGCTCTGTAAGCCAGTATTTTTCACAGGACTAATGTCTGATATTAGGAAGAGTGCTTGGTTAAAATAGCTACTCAAAGTACAAGACAGACCAATGAATTTGAATGTGACACAGTTTTAAAAATTTGATTGGTTTCAGATTCCACATTACAGCTAACTATTAAGAAACTACCACTTGGCAATTCTGAGGACAGTATAACAATAATCTAAAAGCCCCCCCCAGCACACACATACTTCCAGCTTCATAACTGGAAACTCACTCCATGTATATTTCAACCAAAACAGCATATCGCAGCTGACTGAACACAGAAGCAAATATCCTGAGAATCCAGTGTCTTTGGAGCCAGAAAAAGAGTCTCAAAGGCATATAAAACAATGATGCTCATCTCATTAAACTTTATTAGAAATATTAACTATATGGCCTTTTATGTTAACCTTAATTAGGTTACTATTTGCTGCTAGTAAGTCCTCCCCAATTTCCTCTTATGCTGTATAATATAATAAACATTGATATATTGGCCTCATAAAATATTTTGGGATATTCAACAATCTCTAGGAGAATAAAGGAGTCCTAAAACTGACATATTTGGGAACCGCTAACTTATGCTGTGACACTTGCTGGGTTGTGTTTTCTCCTGCGTTCATATAGGTCTGCCCCTCACTAGACTAATCGCTTTGAGCGTAAACATTATATCCTGTGTGAATCTAATTATACCTAGTTCCTAGCAATTAGCAGATACTAAATAGAGACTCATTTGGAAGTATGAAAGAAATATCCAGCTTCAGTATCTGAAACGCCCCTGTCTTCTGCAACAGAAGCCTCAGTCTCTCTAGCCAAGAAGAAACTTCAGCAATACATCAGCATATGTTCTATGAAAAAACTGACCAGAGGCTGCGGAGACAATCCCAAAGGGCACAGTTTTTCAGGGCCCTCTCAGACCACTGAGGATCACCCTTCCAGTGTCTTACTGTTAACTCTCCCTGCCCAGAGCTCCTCAGGTCAACAGCAGCCAGCATCTACCTTCACCAAGTCATGGTCCTTGGCTCCCAGAATCCACTCCTAGACTCACCGAATTTTACAGTTCCGGTTCTGAAGCTTGCAGATCCAGTCCTGGCTGGGGGTGGAAGCCTCTCTCCACTGCCTACACTACGGCTCTACTCTATGTATCTTTCCCACTGAATTCACAACACTGTCTGCTAATTATTGCTCTGTGTGTCTTTCTTGTCGGCTCACACGTTTTCAGTCATCTATGTAATCAACCAAAGCAGAAGACAGACCAATACATTTAAATGACATTCAATAGCAACAACAAAAAGAAAGACTGGTTTCAGATCCTGTGTTGCTGCTGACTTTCAGGCATTAATGGATGCTCTAAATGTTACCTAGACTGAACTGAAATATTTTCTTCCACAGTGGTAAAGATCAGGAATAAATCACACAAGGTCCATTCAATTTCACTTGCTTTGAACACTTTCAGGTGTCAGATATGATAGAGAACATAGGGGATTTTAAGTATTTATATCTGTGAGGTTATGGCCCAAAGAAAGAGGGACAGAGAAAACATGGGAGAGCTATGGATGGCAAAATAAACACACACAAGTTCCTATATGGTCCAAAATGAACACAGTCCTCCAGAAAACATTGAAAGTACATTCCACAGAACAAGACACTTATCATGTCACCGATGGACATATGCACCTTTAAAGACTTGGAAAGAGACCAGCGTTACACAGATGCGTTTCCGATTACAAATGGCGAGCAGAATCAGGAAGGGGAACCAGTGATAAGACATGTTATCACGGATACTTCAGACTGGAGAGGGAGAAAGCCTTGGCAAAGGTGTTTCTGAGGCAGTGGCTTCAACTACCTGCGTGTGGGGGAGCAAGGCTGCAGATTACAGGCCTGAGGCGCTCCCGCTGTGGGAGGCTGTGACCAGACAGAGGTAGAAAGGCTAAGGTGAACGCAGTATTTACCAGGCTTGGAAAGTGGGGTGGAAGCTGAGGGGCGGGGCACGGGGGTAGACAGGAGCAGGGCTTGGATAACGTGGCACAGATACTTGAAGAAACCCAGCGCTAAGCTCTGTCCTCATTTTCTTCCTCCGATATGCAGCCCCACGATTCTGGGTGGTCTGTATGCATCTCACATAAGCCCCAGAAAGATAAATGGAGCCTGTTTTCTCAAGTAACTACTGCTAAGAGAAAAGTTTTCTTCAAATGTATTTCTCCATCAGCACTTTCCCCCCATAGGGCACCTAAAACTTGATTTATCAAAGCTGTTCACCCAGCATCCACATACAGTAATACAAATGTGGCATATTTAAATGCACTCCTCGGGGGAAAAATTGCTGGCAGTGATCACAAACCATAAATAAAGGAAAAAATAGCCCAACTAAGGCTGCTTGCAAAATGAGTAGATAGAGCCCCCCCCACTAGGGTTACTGCCTAGAAACCAAAACCCAACTCCAGGGAGTCACAGCCAACAGGAGTACCATGCTGCAGCTGGGAGCAGCTCACCCTTCAGGCAGGGGGAGCCATCAAGTTCCTCACACTTCCTCAGGGGGTTCTGAATGGAACAAGGAAATAAGGGCTGGGGAGCCACAGCACAGGTCCTGTTAGGTACTTAGTTCTAAGGCCGACTCAAGCACCAGCTCAGCTTGCCCTGCAGAGGCTGTGGGAGTTTAATTAAATCATTTAGCCTGTCACTCATATCCTCTCCAAGACAACAGAGACGTAAGTAACATTGTATCATAAAGTGTCAAAAATGCTACATGAACTGCTGTTAGTCACTGTTTGGCAAAGTAAATATTACCTGTTAACCATCGGGATTGTTCACAGGGAATTAATCAGCCACGACTATTTCCATGCCTGGGGGACTGAGCTGTGGGAGCAGACAAACTGGCCATCTTACCACCAACTATAAACACTTGCCTGGCACCATAAGGATAGTTTGAATAACAAATCACCCTGATTCTATTCTTTGTGCAGATAACACTCATGTTTATGAAATCCTAGCTAAACAAAATCCAGGCAAGAAATATACTTTTTTTCTATCTTCTTATGAGAATATTCTTAGGAGGGCTTTTCTGCTATACACTAACCCAGAGGTTTTTGATTTGGGGGTTGTGATGTCTTCGGGGATCAAACGACCCTTTCACAGGGGTCATCTAAGATCATCAAAAAACACAAGTATTTACATTACAATTCATAACAGTAGCAAAATTACATAAAACCAAAGGGGTTTTATGGGTGGGGGGGTCACCACAGCCTGAGGAACTGTATTAAAGGATCGCAGCATTAGGAAGGTCGAGAACCCCTGCTCTAATCGATTCCAAAACCTCTCGTCACAGGATGTACCAACTGTTTCCTCTACTCCTGGGAACAGCCCTTGCAATTCTGAAGAGCACCGTGCCCACATCATTCTTTACCACTCTCGGACTTGAGGCTCCTGAATGCCAGCCAGACCCGAGACTGTTTGTGGCCCTCGTTTAGTATCCCACCTGGAAGCCCCAGGCATGTCACCCTGGGACTGGGTAGAACATGAAGTAATCACAGACAAGGATAGCTTTCAAAGGCAAAAGTTTCCCTCAGAGCAAAGTGACTCTTTCTTACCTAACCCAGGTGGAACCAGGATCCAGACCAGAGGGAGACTGCCCTTGGAAAAAACAAGAAAGGCTGTCAGGGTATACATTTGGTTGAAGGATGCCTGGAGTATAAAGATGCCCCCTCACCCACCCAGCCTTTGCGTGAAGCCTCTCCCAGCTCATCTCAACCCTGCAAGAAACTGCTTGGAGCTTTGCAATGCTTTAAAACCTACAGACAGCCAAGCTAGGGAACAGTTCCTTGTTAGAGTTTCCAGGAGTATCTTGTGAAGTCCAAGAACTCTGAAGTTCTCTGAAGCTCAAATTCATACAGGATGGATGGACCCACCCTAGCACCGAAAGGCAGAAGACACATGTGGTTGGTTTGGGGACACATTTCACTTTGTTTTTGTCACTGCTGCTGTTTGTTTGATTTAGTTTTTTGAAACAGGGTCTCTATGTAGCCCTGGATGTCTCTAAACTTGTTTTATAGATCTGGCTAACCTCAAATTCACAGAAATATGCCTGCCTCTGCCTCCCAAATTCTGGGGTTATGGGCATATTCTACCACACCTGGCTTGGGGGTGCAATTTTAACACCCATCTGCACCTGACAGGGTGACAGAGAGGCCTGGGACCTCCCACAGTGAGAAGTGACACATCACTTACAGAATATAAAGTAAGGACTGGCAGCCAGAAAGTAAAAGGAATTTATGACAGTAACCAAATGGCTCAAGAAAAAAAATCACCAGGAAAGTTGGGACAGACTAGCATTTAAGGGAGAAAAGAAAAGATAGACAAATTCACCATGTAGGAAGTTCTTCTGCAGATGCAAGACACAATGACAGCTTATAAACATTGGGGTCGGGGGAGGGCTAAGAAGCAGTGTACACTGCAGTCTCAGGAGTCTTCGGCTACAACAAGAGCAGCCAACACTTAGCCTACCAGGTCAAGACTGTCCCGGCCCTCACAGAAACTCAGTTTTTAGAGGAAGCAATTTATAACTTTGCCATTAGGAAAAATGCACATTTTTTTCCTACTAAACATACATCAGATTCTAAGACATCCCTCAAAAATAGCCAGAAAGAAAAAGATATGCAAAGGTTTATTATTACAGTGTTGTGTAGATGGGTGTGTGGGTGTGTGGGCGTGTGTGTGCCTGACTGCATGCACACGTGTGTTTGGGTGCGTGTGTGGATGTCATAGGACAACTTTTGAGGTTCGGTTTTTCTTTTGCCACGTGGGTTCCAGGGATCAAAGTCAGGTCCTAGGCTTGGTGGAAGATGTCTCCACTCATTGAACCGCCTTGTCAGCTGGATACATGCAGCGCTTTAAGAGGCATTTGCTCTTCTCCTTGGTCTTGGCACTGGAGTTGTAAGGTATGTGGCATTTTCTGGCTGTTGTGTTTTGATTATTAAAAAAGAACCTTGCAACTTATGTCACACGTGAAATCAGGGAGTATTTGCATTTTTGACTGATTTTGCCTGGTATAATTTCTTTGCATTTTATCTTTATTGCCACAAATAGCAAAATCCCTGTCTTTTTCAAGGCTGACTAGTATTTCATTGCACACATGCACCAGAATATTTTCAGCTATTTTTCCACCTAAGAATATGTAGTTTGTTTCCACATTTTAGACATTGAAAACAATGCTGTAGTGAATGTAACCAAATGCATACAGTCAAAATGTTGGTTTAAGGGCTGGGGAATGGTTACAACTTGGGGGATTATCAGTCAAGAGGCATCAAGTTTCAGTCAAGTGAAATGAGTCAACTCTAGAGAACTGGTGTGCCCCATGGCAACCATAGTCCCCAATGATGTATTGAAGTAGATCTCATGGTAAGTGTCCATGTGCCACATGGCAGCCAAAGTCCCCAATGATGTATTGAGGGTAGATCTCATGGTAAGTGTTCTACCATTATTGTTATTATCTCTCTTCCCTGCTAAATTCGCTATAACAAAAACCAGAGCTGTGTCCACTGTATTTGTTCTGCCCTAGCACATATATTCCCATAAAGGCTGCCATACAAATATAACTCAAGGAAGTTTGCTAAAGGACTGAGAATACTGGAGCTACCAGAGCAAGACAGAGCAAAGGAAAATTGTACTCCAGTCTCACACTTGTAGATTTATGTAAAAATTATATCCAACATGTATCACTAGCTGGTCAACCACAGTGAAATGGTTGTCCTTAATTCACTCAGGAGCTACAGCAAAACAGTATTGACTAGATGACATAAATTTGTGTCTCACAAATCTGGACATTAAGAGAACCAAGACTAAGGTGCTGGCAGGGGCTTTGTCAGATGAGGTCCCATTCTATAACTCATCGGTAGACACATCTTGTTGTGCCTCATATAGTAGAAGAGGCCAGAGAGCTTTCTAGGATCCATAAGGTCTTACTTACTAAGGTACTCTCAGTCATGAAGGTTATGTCCTCTTGAGGGCATCACCTTCTGAAGACATCCCCTCCAGACATCATCTCCTTAAAGGCTAGGACTTTAACCTAGACATTCTGAAAGGGGATATAAGTGTTCCATGCCACCGAGAACCCTCACATTATTTATGACTGTTCATTTTGTCAACTTGACACAATATAGAGTCACCTGGGTAGAGAGTCTTAGGAAGGGATTCCTAGGCTGTGCATGTGTCTGTGCAGGATGGTCTTTTACATGAACTGATGTGGGAAGACCTAACCTACTGTGGGTAGCACTATTGCCTGGATTTGGGTTCTGAACTGTACACAAGTAGAGAAAACGAGTTGGGCAGTGAGCATGCATGCTTTGTTTCTCTCTGACCTGGACTGTGGGTGTGATGAGACGGACTGTTGTGAGCTCCTGATGCCTAGACTTCCCTGCTTTGATGGGCTGTAACCTGCAGCTAAGAGTACCTTCAGCACAACAACAAAAATGAAAGTAGGATGTGCTATAAAAGGAAGGGTTCCAATGGAGAGAGTAAGAAAAACCCGGCAACAAAGTTCCTTCAGGAAGCTCAGCGGTAAGTCATGTAGCCGTAGTGAACAAATTCACACCCTGTAATGGTATGTGCTTAAATAAAGTCTCCCCTACACCTTCGAGGACTGTCACTCACCCACTTAGCATGACTCCCTTCTTATCAGATCACATTTCCTTGTTTCTCATGAGACTTTCATCAGCGATCTGATGGCTTCATCTGTCACCCTTGTAGCATGAGGCTATTGCTTTTGTCTGCCAGCACCTTCTTGGGCCCTTTTCTGCTAGCAAACCTATTCCTATTGTGGAGGCCCAAAAATGTGAAGCTATTTCCACCTTGTCTGAAGGTCAGGGAGTTTGAGGTTGCTCAAAATTAATGACAACAACCAGGGCTACACATCCAGACCCAGGATGTGGTGACTTGGCTCTTTTGGCATTAAGGTGGCCCATACATAAGTAGATCCATTCCATCCTGACAAATGGTCAGGATATGTATGCGTACTTCTGGTCCTTCTCTTGTAATTGGAGGTTTAACCTGAGGAGTGGCTGCCTTCAGGATACTTGGTCTAGGGTGGTTTAGCTGCCTAAACAACAGAATGCTAAGGACTTGATGGCTCACAGTATTGAAGCAATTAACTGTTCGTGTTGTCCTTTGTATCATGTTAAGTCTTTTGCTGCCTTCTTCCCCCTTTTGTATTGGGGTATAAAAGTGTATGAAAAATTAAATGCGGGGATTTCTGTATTCACTGGAACTCTCTTCTGATACTATCCTATGTTTCAGTTTTATTATTTTTATTCTCATCTTCATATTCTTCACTAATTTTTCTGATCCCCATGCACCTATCCTGGTAAGTGGTATTTTTGTCAAAGTTGGTCTCTGGCACCTGAGGTAGAGAGACCAAGGCACAGCCTAAGAAAATCCATTCCCATTACCTCATCCCCCTCCCATCCCCAGTAATTAGTTGTGAGCACTAAACTGGATGGGTCTGCCCCATAGACAGAAAGCATGCAAGTTTTTTCACACTCATTCCTGGGCCTGAGATCTTAGTGTTTGACTGCTTATTTGAGCCTGTGATAACCTAATACGTTCTTTTGTTGTTGTTCTTCAAGTTAGCTCTGAGTCCCTTCTCATTATGGAGAGTAGGAAGACAAAGCCTTAATTTATGGATCTAATTTTTTATGATAAATCACAAAGCCATTCGAACAAAGCAAGCAAGTTTTGTTTTGTTTTTTCATTTTCCATTGCAATGTTAGTTCACCACATCAATAGCGCCCTAGGCAGTCAGACTAATGTAAACCGCATTCACTAAATAATGCATCATGTTGGATCTGGTTTGCCTGAGGAAAACATGTGCTACAAGAGAAAGGCTGGGACAGGAAGAACAGGATGACCTGTCTCAAGCTGAAGTTTATTTTGGTTTCTCATCTTCCAAATAGGAGCTGGAGGACACACTTGGTCTTCCTTGGAAAATAAATTTTGTCTAAGGCAAGAAATGGTTGAGAGGAACCAGAAAATAGGCATGGAAGGTTTGTGTGTTATAAGCATCCAAGCTTCAAACAGGTAATAAAACTCTATCATTTTCAGTGGAGAGGAAAGAACTATAAGCTGTTTCTGTTAGAAATGTCGAGAAGGAGTCTGCCACTGTTTATAGGAGTTTTGTAAAAGACAATTGTGATGGCAGCTCCCAGTTGTGACCTTCTTTTGTTCTCTCTTCTGGAACAGCAATGGCATCTAGGCTTCATCTGTGGCATGTAAAATGGACACCCATTGATCAGTTCTTCAGTACCACTGAACAGAAAACTATCCCATGTTTTAAACAAAGGCTTTTCAAAAGATCCTTGGAAGCAGTGTGTGTTCCATTTGCTTGTCTAACGCTTCTGGGAAAGGTAAATAAATACTCTTGTATATTAGCTGAGAATATTAATTAATAATTGCAACTGGTTGTTTGGAACTTTTCTCCAAGTAGGAGTGAGGAAAACATAATTAAATGTGTCTAAGTTTATGAGTCTTTAAGTATATAAAAAGGATATTTAGAGACAATTGTCTTACTCTTTAAAGCTATCTAAGACTAAAGGAAATAAGCCAGGTGTGGTGGTGCAGGCCTGCAATCCCAACACTTAGGAGACTGAGGCAGGTGGATTGCTGTTTTAGGAGGACTGTAAGTTTTAGGATAGCCTAAAACACATAGCATGATCCTGTCTCCAAGAAAGGAAGAGGAGGATATGTGTACATGTTGACAATAGTCAAGGAGATTATTGTTGATAGCCCCAAGATGAGACAACTCGAAGGCCATTGCTAAGAAAATGCATAAATCAAATGTGGTATACAGCAGCGTGGACGAAAAACCTATATCCTACATACAACATAATGCTAAACTTGTACATTTAAGGTTGAGTAAAATAAGCCAGGCAAAGATATTGCCAACTTTATAATTATTCTATCTATATAAGGTTTACAATAAGACCCCTGGTGTGTGCTGTTATGATTTAGCTACCCTTAAAAGAATAGGTAATAATTTTTCTAGAAAGAGATGACAAAGAAAGGGTGCCACTTCTGCAATTCGGGGTCATTCAAGGCCATAAGTGGATGAACATTCCACAACTTTTCCCACTTCATTAATTTATTGAGTTAGAAGCTTATTATATGTGTTCTTCTCTGTATGTTTGCAACATCTTCTATGTAATTTATAGCACCAGGGACTATAAAAAAAAACAGAGACAGATACTAGGGTTCAACCTGAAGATCAGAAAAGCAAGGCAGTCAAGCCACTACAGAACTCTTAGTGAAATCTGTGAAATCTTCAGACTGAAAGAGAGCAAGTTCCTGTCTCATCCCACTATATATTCCTCTCTAGTGCTGGGATTAAAGGTGTGTGCCACCACTGCCTGGCCTGTATGACTGACTAGTGTGGCTGTTTTGTGCTCTGATCTTCAGGCTAGCTTTATTTATTAAAATACAAATGAAATATCACTACAGTAATTACTTTAACTAATCAGTATTTAGAGAGAAAACAAAGCTGGTATTAGAGAGTGAGGTCTTCTAGGTATCGTCAGGTCATGATGTTTGAGTGGACTTGGGGTTGATACACCTTTAAAGTGGCCCAGGGACTACAACTGTCAGTCTCAAGACCCCATGGCCCAAGACCTGAAAGGACTTCTGATGGAGGAGGGTCATCTGTCTATGTGTTACTTTCATTGGTTAATA
>LOJH01044796.1:0-13720 GCA_001685095.1 Ellobius talpinus | reverse complement strand
AGGACCGCGAGGGGTGCGCCCACCCACTGAGACGATGGGGCTGATCTAATGTGATTTTTTTTTAATGAGTGTTCAGGATCTGGATTTAGGTCCTTATGTGCGTTGAAAGCAAGCACTGACTGGCCCTTTTCCCAGCTCCTTCAGACAAAGATATTAACTTGCAGTGTATTTTGGATGAAGGCACATGTCTCTGTGGACCAAGTGAGGAGAAATGTGAGCTACAGCTTCACCTCTTTGTTCCTGTTTCCGCTAGGATCAGAAGAGCCATTTGACAAGTTATGCTCAAATCTAGAAGGAAATCTGTTGTGACAGATAAGCACCTCTTTTGATCCTGGTTGGATCATCAAATGGAGACTTGGAAGACAAATAATAGTCTGTGGAAGCTGTGTTTGCGCTGAAGCACCACGTTGATGAGTGGCTCCAGGAGCTGCCTGTCAGAACGATGGCACACCCCAACAAGATGAGATCAAATAGAAAGTGTCATTTAAAGCTAGAGTATTGCACAAGGGACAGAAATTCAATTTAAGTTGGAGGGACTTTAATTTCCATAAAGGACAGGATAAACCCTTGGGATCAGTTTCCCTTCATAGATGCATGTGTCCAGTAAAGGAAAATATTACCAACAAATATCACAAGGAGCCTCTTAGTAAACTGAGCTTTTTTGTGATGGTGGAGGTGGAGATAGATTGAGCTGTCTTTCTCTCTCTCTCTCTCTCTCTCTCTCTCTCTCTCTCTCTCTCTCTCNNNNCTCTCTCTCTCTCTCTCTCTCTCTCTCTCTCTCTCTCTCTCTCTCTGCTCTGATTTCAACATTTCTTCATGTTTGCAGAGTTTATTTTCAGAATTTGTCCCAGAACATCTTACTTCCCCTTACTGTTCGAATTAACAGATGGAATTAGTTTCGTTCATCGTTTTCCTGTCTTCGCATTTCTAACTAAGTCCTTTATTCCTAGATCTGCCTTACAAAAGTCATTACCTAATATTGGCCAAGCAGGAGGACGTGCTGATCTTTCTTCTGGTTATTATTATTATTGTTGTTCCTGCCCTGTTTCATAGGCACATTGCAGTGCACTCATGCATTTAATTTGTCTTGATTTAGACATATGGCACCATAAATTTTGGTGAAGTCATTAAAGGACTGTATAATAAAGTAACCGTTTTACAAACCTGACTTGGAAGCATGTTAGGTCCACATATGGAGGAAGAATCCGGGGATGTACATCTGTCTAAAATAGCTTTCTCCTTCATATGGTTATAATCCCCAGCCTGTTTTTAAATGAAGAAAGCAAATCTTTGGCAGTTTTTATGGATTCTCAATGTTCCCCTACATATTTATTTGAGGTATAATATATTCCGTTTTCCATCTCATATGAGCCAGTCCCAGTAACTTAGAAGCAGGACCACTCCCCCTCATCCCCGCCCTGACAGAACGACCAATTTGGCATGCAGGATATTGATGGAATAAGTAGTCCCATCCTCACTGATTGCTTCAGTGGGAACACATTTGATGCTAATGGCACAGACAATGAGAACAGTGGGGGAGGCATTCTGCAATTTTTTTATGACAAATTCTGATACCTCATTTAAAATCCTTACTTGGAAGCTATATTATTTATTTAGCCTTAGTTGAACATGAGAGGCAGAACAGCACAGCCAGAGCACAGTCTTGAAGCCTGGATCTGAATACTCTGATACTTTTTGGCTCTGAGATTCACAATCAAGCGCCATCCCTTCTGGGCCTCATTTTCGCAGGTATAGTGGGATTTCTGTCACCTGCATTATAAGTTACCCTAATCTGTTTTTTTTCTGCTATAATGGAATATAGCATTGGAGATAATGCACAAGGAATCACGCTTTCTTGGACTAATGGTTCTAGAGATTAAGAAGTTCAACCTAATCCAAAATCCAGTGAGGTCGTTCCTGAGAAATCCTGTCGTGGCAGAGGGAGGTCATCACGTGGTGTGGCAAAGCAAGGACTCTAGTTTCAGGGACTCTTCTGGTGTCTCTCTCTCTCTCTCTCTCTCTGTATGACTGCTAAGGCAATAATTAGGCTCTTCATCTCATAACCTCATTTTATCCTAATTATCTCACAAAGCTGCCACCTCAAGGTGCATTAAGGACTAAATTCCCAACAACTGAATTCTGCAGGACACTCCTATAAGCACTTCACAGGACCCTTCTCAGATTGTGAATGTGGGCGACAGTTGTGTGGCTTGGGCAGTCTGTGGGCCACAAGCAGTGAGACCAGGATTTATCCCTAAGGCTTTTTTGGAGCCCATTCTTTTTGGAGGGATAGCTTACTCAACCTAAATATAGGGGGAAGGACCTTGGTCTTGCCTCAAAATGATAAGTCAGACTTTGTTGACTCCCCATGAGAAGCCTCCTCTCTGAGGAGTGAATGGGGGTGGGATGGTGGGGGGAACAGAAGGAGGGGAGGGAGTGGGAACTGGGATAGGTATATAAAATGAGAAAAGATCATTAAAAAAACAAATTGAAAAAAGGATGTAGGAATCAAGAAGACAGGAGTGTGTGTCTTCTGTGTCAGATACACAAACTACCAAAATTATAAAATAATATTAGAAAGGAAAAAACCTACTGTAAGTGTGAAGATAGTGGGTTTGTTTCTAGCTGCTCTCTAGGAGAGAACTGTGATTATTGCTTTGGGAATTTAGGCTTAAAATTGAGGTATAGATCTGGTTTAGTTCCAGGAAAGGGGATTTGAAAATGCTGTTTCAGCACAGGCAGTGATATCAACGTAATCAAATCACCCTTTAGCCTAGGATACTCTTTACTCTCTCCTAGTGCAATGCCTTGAACTGACGTGCCTGACTGCATTTGTTTTAGATTTCAAAGCCTAAGCAATTTTGGGTTTCTCATCTATGAGAACATTAATTACCTACAATCTGGTTTTATTTGGGCACGGCGTATTGGTTTTGGCTTTATGTCACAGCGGTTTCTCATTTCTTGAGGGTATTTACTGTCAGCTACAGATGGGGTTTCTTCATCGATGATACGCCATCTGAGAAACACAGAATACAGTCTGAGCTTTGCTACCTAGCATGTAAGTTGGCTTCCTCCTGAAATTCTAGTTGGTGACTCTTGGTATTACGATACTACTTTATGGAATGTGTTTCCTTCTTCTGACCTCTTCGTCCTTCTCGGGGCTGTCGGTTTCTTGTTTTGCTTCAGGTTACCCTGTCGGTGCTGGTTGTTCAGTGTGTGCTCCATTTGTTTCTGGGTTGTCAAGGTTTCCAGGGGACATGGTCACAGTTAACAAGGCTTCCTCGTCTGTGGTTGGTTGGGTGCCTGGACAGAGACCACAGCCCTCTGATGGTTGTGTTTTGGGGAGCAAAGGTAGGGTGGGGTGGGCACAGTTGTGTTATTTTACAGAGCAAGGTAAGCTGTATCTCTGTAGGGGCTTGGAGCAAGCATCACTGTGTCTTCTTTATTGGAATAATGGAAAGTCATGCTGTTTTCCGACTATTGCTAATAGGAATAAGCATATATAGACTTTTTATGTTAAAAGTGCTCTGTTATTGCTTCTTCCCGGTCATTGCTTTAGAGGATTTTGTATTTACCACTATTCTACAGAGAAGTCCAGTGTGACATTTGGGACCAGGCTAACCTTCATAACGACCCAAGGCTATATTAAAGCAAGGTCCCTGGATCCCTATATCCACTCTGCTAGAATCTGTATTGGTATAGAATCTTTTGTGTATTGAAAACGCTTCAAGTGGTTTTACCAGGAGACCTAACTTGGGAGCCACTGCTGGGCACAACTTGTACACACTCAGCTTCTGTTTTTTGTTGTTGTTGTTGTTTGTTTGTTTGAGAATTTTACACATGCTTATGATGTGTTTGAGGAAATGGACCCTTCATTTCTCCTCCCCCAATGCCCCCATCCCATGACCACTTTTCCTTCTCAACTTCACATGCTTTGTTTTATTTTTTTAAGCCACCCAGTCTAATTTGTACTGCTTGTATGTACTTGGGTACAGGACCATCTACTGCAGAATAGGTGGCTTATGAGGGACTGCACCCCCAAAGTAATCTGACTTTCCCTTCCCCAGTAGCTATAATTACCAATAGCTCCTTAGGTAGGGGTGAGGCTTCATGATGACCTTAGTCATCAATCCTGAGATTTTGGATGGCTGGAACAGGTGCATGGCTCATGTACACACTTGTGTCTTACTCCGACCTCACCAGGATCATCCCTGCTACCCAGATCTGGCCCTCTGTTTTCTGGTCATTCAGACTTAACTACAACAAAAAAGAGCTTTCTGGATACTCAGGCAGCCGGTACTAACCAGGTGCCCATGAGCTCCACAGTTACGATGTGTCGTTAACATCTTCACTGTGAAGCAGGTTATACTTCTCCACTCAAATTTCTGAACAACTTGACAGACAGATTGCTGCAGAGAGCATTTGTGTAAATATCATTATGTTATCTGGATGGTGATTAGATTGGTTTTTAAGATGTACATTTCTGGGTGAGATAAAATCAAATGGCTTTTACTCTGTTTCTATTTTGGTTTTATTGCATGGATGATGATTATATAGCATTATATAAGCCAGCTGGAGAATGCTATCTCTACAGCGGATGAAATGTTCTGAGTCACTGATTAACAGGTAGGCCGTGAAGTGTTGTGGGATAGTATAGAGACAACAGCATCTGAGGAGCAGAGCTACCAGGTTTCAGATTGGAATTTACGTTTTGAATAACCACAATTTGAGGAGATACAGAATTTGTTAAGCACCGATATGCAGTTAAGAAAAAAAGAATCTCTGCCATTAGACTACCCGTGAAAATAAATGAATTTGAGATGTCCACAGAAATTATCAAGTGTGTTCTTGATGAGCTCTTGACTCCTGGACCTTTCCAGAGGTCATGGTTGAGTGTGGTTATGTGAGGGGAGTATGAAATGAATGTCACATGTGTGTTTGTCCATGGGAACTGAAACCCTATTTCAACTATTGTGGGTATTTACATCATTTTCAGTTAAGAATAAACAAATTTAACTAGTTTCACAGGGAAGTTTTAATGCTTGCTATTTTTGTTTGTTTGTTTTAATTGAAGAAGTATTTCGGCAGGGGGTTCACCATTTTAGACCTGGAATTGTTTTTAACTAAAGTTACTTTTCCATTCTAAAGTGTCAGGTGAAATGACATGTATGGCGCTTACTTAGGCTGGGCTCTTCTGTTTGTGGTAAGAACGACAGAGGAGAAATGAAGAGACGGTGAGAGAGAACGAGAGACCCAGTGTGACTGTGAGACATCACTATTTCCATCAGTGCTTTCAAGACTGCCTTCTTATTAGGGGATCAGCAGCCATCATTCTGCTCAAATCATCCTTTTGGCCATCTGGACCACATTATAAGAAGTAATGTCCACGGGCACAGCTGCCGAGTCTAATGTGTGTCTCTAACTTGCGCATTAATAAGAACGACCACACAGAGCCCAGTGGCGACAAGTGCGCTGGATAAATGAGAGAGAATGGAGCACGTGCACACACTTAGAAGTGCGAGGAAGGATTCGATTTGCATCCTGAAAGGACAGTAGGGGTGATTAAAACTAGCAGAAAAGAAGACCACTTTAGCCTTCCTGTCTTCAGAGTGTCTTTCTCCTGAGAAGCAAATCACAAAACAGATTAACCTTGAACCTGGTACTTTTCCTCACGCTGCTCACAGTGTTCCTCTATGGATCTCACTCATATTATTCCACCATTCAGAGAATACTTCCCCTGCTTTGCCATTCTCTTTAAGAAAATTGCTGAAGGTTGAGAAGCTGCCATTTGATGTCACTGCATATGTAATTGGTTTTTGAACCAGCAGTGAGACCTTTCCAGGCATATTAAGCCTAATGTCATTATAAATATAAGGAGTTGCAAGAAAGGAAGAGACTTAGTCCCATGAAGAAATAATAAGGCTAAGAATCAAGGATTTAAATAGGTCTTTCACATTTTTGAGTGGCCATTCATTTCCATGATGAATGTGTCAGAAGGAAACTTACTCTATAGGGTAAGTGGTCTTATTTTTTTTTTCCTTTTTGTTTTTGAGACAGGATCCTACTATGTAGCTTTAGATGGCCTGGAACTCACTATGTAGATCATGCTGGCCTAGAACTCACAGAGATCTGCCTGTCTCTGCTTCCTGAGTCCTGGGGTTGAAGGCACGTGCCTCCGTGCTCAGCTCATGAAGGTGGTATTTAAAAGAAAGGCACCCAAATTAACTGATCTATAACTTAGTGCCAAAGTTCCTTGTACTTGCTTTAGATTTCCTTTTATTCCAAATCTACTTACTTCATCTAGCTCTTCCCCATTTTTAGGGGGCTATGCCCCACACCTAGAATATTTCTTGGATATTTTTTTCTCTATGATTTGTATCTTACATCCTACTATTTGAGCAATTCTCTTGGCACTGGCCTTGGCATGTACGCAGAACCTGACCACTGATCATGGCTTCCCACAACCATCCCTTGCCTCGTAAGCATCATCACTTGCTGAGATGGGAAATCGCCTTTGCCTCCCGTCAGCTCTTCTCAATGGCAGCCGCATGATCGCTGATAGAAACGCTAACAGACTGTATCTCAAGAACTATTGCCACCTAGATCATTTGCCCCTGGCTTACTTGCTATCCCCATCATCTTCCTTAGAACCTGTGCACCACAGAGCAAAGTTCCCTCAGCTTCAGTACCAGCTCCTCATCTGTCCACCCCTGGACTCGATGCCTCACCTTCAGGTCTTTGCTCCAATGTTACTTTCTATTTAGAGTTGCAGCCCCCCATCTCCCCATCCCTTTACTGTCCATTCATCATTCTCTCGTTTACTGTTCCTCACAGCTTTTATCACATTGAAAAAGCATCCTTACGATTTTATATGTGTCCAAGCACCCCCATCTGTACATAGTTCCGTTCAACAATTCTCAGCAAATATGTCAAGTTGTGCAGCTGTTACCAGTATCCAGTTTGGAATCCACAGCTTCTTATAGAGCCAGTCAGCTTTACCTATGTGTATCTTTCACCCTTTCTAGCAGGGTGCCTCGTTGGAATGGCTGTGAAGCAGTTCATGACACTCAGAGGCTGGCTGGGATGAGAACAGAGGCAAGCTTTTCTGACCTCCCTCCACAACTTCCCATACTCAGTAAGTTACACTGTGACTGCTGTGAGCTAAGCAATCAAATCTGGTTTGTTGGCCCCGGGACCCTGTTCTCATGCTAGGACAAAAACTAGAAAAGTATTTCTGGGCTGCTGCTGCTGCTTCTCGAATATGCCACTTTCGGTATTTCTATACTGCCACCTTTCCCATTAGGTCTTTCAAGAATGCTCATTTGGTGCACGGTTGCTGGTTGGCTGTTCTCAGTGTCAGGCCCCGTGCCAGGTTCTGGCTATTCAGTGGTGAGGAAAACAGGTCCTTGTCATCGCAAGGCTGCTGTGCTGATGAAAGAGCAGGGCACTCATCAGATTAGCTCACACATGAGGGTAAAATGACAATGACACCAAGTGCTGAGGTGAGGCTCGCGGTGTAAAGTGGGTTGCGGGGGTTGACCTGTTCTTGCGGGGTGGAGCCCAGGTCTGAAGGATGTGAGAAGTTCAGGAGGAGAAAGGGAGAGGGCAGCAAAGGAAGATCTCATTTCCCTACTGCAGTATAAAGTCACCGCAGAAGGGTTAATCAGAGCAGTGGTGGCTTCTGTCTCCGGGACAGCACGGAGTCCTATAGGAAAACATTGGGGTCTACAGCTCAGGGTCAGATCACAGAGATGGCTAGTTGCTTAGGCTAGAGAGGTGGGAATACCGGAGAGGAGGTGATTGTTTAAGGACTGCTTAAGAGGTTTGGTGATCAGTTGAACAGTGAGGAGAAAGGAGGGAAATCTGATGGTGCTCCCTCGCTAGCAACCAAGCCGCCCTGTATGCCTGGGTGGGTGACGGTGTATTTGAATAAGAGAATACCGAAGCCCACAACTGTGTGTTTGAAGTACTAAATTTGAGCTACCTGTCAAACAAGAGAGAGTGTGTGCTTATGGTGCATAGACTGTGAGCCTGTGAGAGTTTTTGAATGGGATTGAAATTGCCTAGGGACAAAAGGTGCAGTGAAATTGAATCTCAGAGAGCTGTAGAGACTTAGGTAGTGACGAATGAACAAAACATCCGAGCAAATAAATACCCAGAGAAGGAGGCAGAAAACAAAGAGGCTCGAATGCTGAGCCCAGGCATTAAATCATTAAGTCAGGCATTAAGTCAAGGACAGTGGATAGTGCCATAGGATGCCACCAGGACTTCATCATCTGGAGGCTGGAGGAGGCTTGTGTTCAATGTCAGGCACCACAAGGTGTGCATGGGTGAGGGGTCAGAGGCAACCTGAGGCTCGGCTCCCCTTCCTATAACACCACCCAAGTCCCAAAGCCTGAGGTCACCGTGCTTCAGCAATCTTCAGCAACCTTCAGCAATCTTCAGCAGGCAGACTTCCTGGCTAGTGGAGCTGCAATTGAGCTGAATTGCAGGGAACAGGGAGATGAGCTGTCTCTTGCCTGTTGGGCTTTGCGGCAAGACATGGTCTGTGAATAGCCTCCTCTTGCTCACTCGCTCTGGAGAATTTATGGATGTGCCTCATGAAGTCAGGTAAGAGATGCTTCTCGTCTGGGGTAGACTCAGAAGAGCAGAGATGAGGCTATCACAGGAGAATCTGCAACTCTCATCTAGGCCAGCGTAAGCATCGTCACAGGCACAGGCAGATTGTTGAAGCACAAAGAAGGAAGAGCTTAATAGGAGGTGTGAAATGCACAATTGAAAAATAGAAAGGTACAATCAAAATGGAGTGTACTTCAGGACAAGAAGTCACCTGGAAGTGTGAGGTAGTTAACACCTTAGGATCTACCTTGGAGAGCCACTGAGCTAGAGCGTTAGTCCTTCCCCCATGTCCTTCCTTCCTTTGTTCTTTAGGAAGCAAAATTTCGAGTCTTTTTCAGGGCTTTCCTTACAAGGTATATTCTTTCTTTTCTTTCTTTTATAAAGTGTTTTTTTTTTTTGAGACATGATTTCTCTGTAGCTTTTGAACCTGTCCTGGAACTCACTAAGTAGACCAGGCTGGCCTCAAACTCACAGAGATCCACCTGCCTCTGCCTCCTGAGTGTGGGGATTAAAGGTGTGCACCACCACTGCCCAACAAGATATTTCAAACAATACATATCTCTGGAAATGCCTTTAGTGCTACAGCTTCTGTGGTTCATGTGTTCCAATAACAAATTAAAGTGTAAGATCAAGACAACCAGACCTGCTTTGAGGGGAAAAGAGAGACAATGACAAAGATATGCTTCCTTTTTTTTCAATTTTAGCAAATGCTGATATTAAATATTAACTTTAAGAAATACCAACTAGTAAGTCTTATATTTAGGAAGTGGTGAAACATAGATTTTGATATTTCATTTAATAAATATTAAGATTCTTAGCCAGACTTAATATTAATGCCTATGATCCCATAACTCAGGAGGTAGAGGAAGGAGATCAAGAATTCAAAGGTAGCCTTGGGTATTTATTATTTTTGTGGCTAACCTGGGCTACAAAAAGTATAATTCTTTTTAAAGTATGTTGGTATCATCATTAAGAATTAGCCATACTTCTGTTATTGTCCTACTATAGCCGAGTTCTGTGTTGATGTCCATGGCCCGTTGTGTCCAAGGCCACATGGATATGTGGAGTCTGGGCTACAACCTGTTGCCATGTTTGTGTCTGACAGCCATGCCGCTACTTGGGTCTTGCTGATCTGGGTGGCCTGCAATGCCACACAGGACCACAGTATTGTCCGGGCTAGAGCTGCTTCTGTGGTCATGTCTGGGACCATGGACCAGAAGCAGCCTGGGTTTGGATCATCATGTCCATGGCTCCTGTTGTCACCAGGGGTTGAGTAGATGCCTGATGTGGGATTCCCCTCTGTATGCTGCAAATACCATTGGTGAATAAAGAAACTGCCTTGGCCTGTTGATAGGGCAGAACTTAGGTAGGCAGGGAAAACTAAACTGAATGCTGGGAGAAAGGAGGCAGAGTCAGAGAGAAGCCATGTAGCCCCACTGGACACAGAAGCCAGAACTTTACCTGGTAAGCCATAGCCACATGGTGATATATAGATTAATAGAGATGGGTTAGTTTACGATATGAGTTATCCAGAAATATGCCTAAGCTATTGGTCAAGCAGTACTGTAAATAAACTAGCGGCCTTCTTACAACAGATGCCCAGAGTCTGGACAGCCACTTGAAACCAAGTTGCTGTCTGAGGGCCTTGCTGCCATGTGGGCTGTACTGAGCTGAGTGCCACCTGGACCATGGTGACATCTGTGTCTGAGCTGCTACCAAGGGCATGTCTGGGTCCATGTTCCTGCTGCAGCTGGGGTCTGTGATGATGTCCACACAAAGTGATACCACAGAGGGTAATAAGAACCATTTGTGTTGAAATCCAAGGGCCGGGATGAGCCGCCCTGCCCTGCCCCTGACTTGCCTTGGGATAGCTGGCCCTGCCTCTTGCTGGACACTGCAGCAGGAGAGCTTGGCCTACCCTTCACCACAGGTGTGCGAGTGTTGGCCCTGATGGCATGGGCCTAGGAGAGCTGGCTCTGTCCCTTGCCTGAGAGGCAGTCCCAGTTTCTCAGGCTGACCAGCTCAGTTACCACCGAGACCCACATCCTGGACCTTGGGTTGGCCCACCCTAACATCTTCCCCATCTGACCTGCTGGAGTGTGTGAAAGAACTGGTCCTGTGGAACGATCATTGCAGGATCCCCATCAGCTGGGGCAACAGCAGGATATCTGAGAGGAGTTTTGGTGAGGGTTCATTGATAGTGGTGTGCCAGAGGCCTTGAACTAGAGCAGTGACTCATTGCAATGACCATTTTGTGGGTGGGGCTGATTGGGGAAAAGGATGGACTGCGTGACACACCTCAACTCATGACGCCACGAGGATGAATGAAGAGGTGTTGGGAATGTGCAGGAGCAAAGTGTTTTTTTTTAATTTTGTTTTTAATTAAATTTGGGAGGGCATGCTACATGGATGCAGGTCCAGATAAGGAATGACTGGGAGATGAGCAGGATTGGGTGTATGATGTGAAATTCCCAAAGAATCAATAAGGAATTATGCAAAAAATCTTACATTCATTAAAAAAATAGCCATACTGCATCTGATTCTCTCAAGTGTCCCAAATGATGTATATATATATTAGTCAAATGAGAGAGATAGATTGTATTAAGCACAAAAGGTTTGATATAAGGTGATTGTCTTAAGACAATTCAGGAAAAGCTTGGATATGGTAGCCACATTTGTATAATCTATGAAAACTCCTCTTTATAGCAGAGACTTCCCTTTGGGGACATTTGCTCAGTTCCCTGATGGCGTAGCTCACCTCAACTGGTGTCACATAGATGCTGCTTTTCTCTAGTCTGCCGTCTGCTGGCCTGCCCCCACACTGGCAGTGAGAAGACCTTGCATTGGCTGGTTTTATGTCAACTTGACAGAAGATGGAGTCATTAGAGAAGTGGGAACATCAATTGAGAAAATGCCTCTATAAGATGAGGCTGTGGGCAGGCCTATAAGACATTTTCTTAGTTATCAGTTCACGGGAGAGGGCCCAGTCCATTGTGGATGGTGTCATCCTTGGACCAGTCTGCTGCTAGGCACATCCAGATCTGAGAGGTCTGCATTACTAACCAGGCCTATGGTGACAATGGGTCCCAACCTGCTGCCAATGACCACATCTGGGTCCATGGGCCTGAAGCAGATGGGGCCGGTGTGAATGTCTGTTACCACAGGGGCCCTCACAAGGCATGTGTTGATCCATGTATTAAAGTGCAGGGACCTTCTAAGTTGGTCCCACCCCTCACCGACCAAGCATGATTTCCCCCTCCCCTCCAACAGGAGAACTGACCCTGAATCTCTTAGGTCCTGGGGTAATGGACCCTGATGATCCCAGTCCTGGAAAGCTGGCCTCACCCCCTAATAGGAGAGCTAGCCCCCAGCATTAGGGAAAGCTTGCCCAACCCCTCATCATAGACCTGGAAGATCTGGCTCTGCCCATCACCTGAGAAGAGTGGTCTGAGTGGCCTGGACTGACCAAGTCAGTGCCATCCAGGCACACATTCAGGACTTGGAGAAAGCCTCCCCAACATCTAAACTATGATCTGCTGGAGTGTGTGAAGGGACTGGTCAGCCAAACCACAGCCACAGGCTCTCCATGACTCAGGTCAACAGAAGCAGGATATCGGAGAGGAGTGTCAGTGATGGTCCAGTACTGATGGTGTACCAAAGCCAGAGGCCTTGACCCTGACTGACAGCTCACTACACAGTGAGCATTTGTAAGTAAAGCTCATAGAAACCCTCCGCCCTCTCTCTTTGACTGGATTCTGGGAGCTCGGCCTGGTGCTTGGCTGTCAGCACTAGAGATTTAGAGGAGGGATTGTAGGCAAAAATGGAAGATAAAGAAATGAGAGAACAAATGGACCAGCAATCCATGTTTTCTCTGTGTGAGAATGTGCACACATCCATACATATATACACACATACACATAACTATACATATTTATATACCCACACATAGACATGCTTACATACCTCCCACCCCCCACATCTATCTACTCATTGCTTATTTTGGAGTAGATGATTGTGTATTTGGGCCATTGTGTTATTTACTTAGAATGGACTTGGCTTCTGGTAAATGCATTGTCTGTATTCTAGAATTGACTCTTAAAAGGTTGAGTCTTTTGGTGTCATTTACATAGGTAATATTAATTTTTTTTGCTTCAAATGAGAAGCTTTTGCTATTTTGCCAAGGAATTCTCTTGAGCACACAAGGGCTGACATTTGTTTCCCTGTGCTTGTTGGCTTCTAGTATAATTTTACTTGATCTATAAACATAAGGAGGCCCACCACAGACTGATGGAGTTGCATCTTTTCTCTTTTCTCAGGAGTCACAGAAACCCAAGCCACAAACTGGCTCCTCCAGGAAGTGAGTTGTAGCACTGGGACCAAGAGCACAGATCTCCTGAGGCATGGCTTCTTTTTGCTTGCTCCTCTTTGACTTTATGGCCACTACTGTGCTTCACACAAACATGTTTCATAAGTCCACATTCTTTCTTTTGACAGTTAGGTACTTTGTGCTTCCTCTCTTTTTCTTAGGCCATATCCAGCCATCTAGGCAAGATAAATGTCGTATCAATAGGGATATGAATGCTGATGGCTTTTTACAATTAACATCAGAGAATGTTATTGAGATAGGATTTCTTTAACCCGCTTCTTCAAATCTAGACTCAAAAGCCATTCTTATGCTCAGAGAGTACTTTATTTTTTACCAAACTCTGAGGACTTTGATTCTTTCTCAGCCTGTGGTCTTATTTTTCACGATGTGTCTCAGACTAAAGCAGCTCATTGCAAGGTTGCACACCACCAGCATTAACTTGACCTCCAGCTGTATTCCATCTCTGTCAGCTCTTTTCCTCTAGGCTGTTGCTCACAGTTATATCAAAGGTGGGAGCAGCTGGAATCAGATCCCTGTGATTATTAAGACAGTGATTACTGGCCATGCCAACAGCAGTGATGTTAACCAGCACTTAAATAATTGAAAATGTTACCTGTGAGGCATGCATGAATTCAAGGTATCAGAAAAAAGACATTTTCTAAACTTGCCTTTGTAGTGATTGGGGGGCGCAGGCCTGCTTTTCGTCCCGCCTGGCTCCCGCACAGCTAGCTTATA
>LOJH01044794.1:0-13721 GCA_001685095.1 Ellobius talpinus | reverse complement strand
GGAGGGAGTGGGCGTGGCTTGTCTCTTAAAGAGACAGAAAACCATTACAGGCACTAGTCACCGAAGCACACAAATGCCTCTGCTCTGTGCAAGGGCACTAGCCACCGAAGCACACAAATGCCTCTCTTCTGTGCAAGGGCACTAGTCACCAAAGCACACAAATGTCCCTGCTCTGTGCAAGGGCACTAGTCACAGAAGCACACAAATGCCCCTGCTCTGTGCAAGGGAACTAGTCACCAAAGCACACAAATGCCCCTGCTCTGTGCAAGGGAACTAGTCACTGAAGCACACAAATGCCCCTGCTCTGTGCAAGGGCACTAGTCACCAAAGCACACAAATGCCCCTGCTCTGTGCAAGGGCACTAGTCACTGAAGCACACAAATGCCCTTTCTCTGTGCAGTTCCCCACAGGTGGCTGTGCTGCTGAGGCTTAGTGGTGACATGGTGTTGCTGTTGACAGCTCCACAGAGATGGCTGATGACAGACTGGGGAATAGGGCTTAGGCTCCGCATCAGTACTTTTGTGTCATAATGACCAGAATACTGGAGAACTGTTATCTTGGTCACTTGTCTCCTAGCTGGGACAACTGACAGAAGCATCTTAAGGAAGGAGGAGTTTACTCTGGCTCACAGTTCTAGGAACACAGTCCATGGTGGTAGGGAAAGTGTGTGAGCAGGAGCTTGGGGTGGCTGGTCACAATGCATTCAGAGTTTGGAGGCAGAGACCAATAAAAGCTAGTGTTCAGCTAGATTCTCCTTTTGTACCCCACTTCGATTAACTTGATGAAGGCAACATCTCACAGACATGCCCAGATCATGCCAAGCTGAGAACCAACATTAACTATCACAACTTAAAGGACAGGAACCATTAATTTTTCTCATGGTTGCAGATATGTAAGGACAGAGAGCAGGGCAGTTGCTATCATGGCAGCCAAGAGGCTGAGAAATGTCAGTACAGGAAGGGCTGGGTAAGACAGAGCCCCAGGGAAACATCTTAAGTGACTTACTTCCTCTGGTGGTCCATCTACTTACCTCTGCCTACCAATAACACCGCCATATAATGAATCCTCTGAGGGATTCCAAGCTTTAATTAGGTTGTAGTCTAAAACTGTCTCTGACAGGCATGCCAGTGGTACATCTCTTCAATATGTCTTTTGTTTAATTTTTTTAGTGTATGAGTGTTTTATCTGCATGTATGTGTAGGTCTTCACATCATATGTGTGCCTGATGCCTACAGAAGCCAAAAGAGGACATCAGATCCCCTGGAACCGGAGTTACAGACAGTTGTGAGCCACCATGTGGATGTCAGGAACTGAATTCAAGGCCTTTGCAAGATCAGCAAATACTCTTAACCACTGAGTCATCTCTCCAGCTCCATATTCTTGTATTTTTAATGATTTATTTAACTTAACTTTATGTGCATTTGTATGAAGGTGTCAGATCCCCTGGAACTGGATTTTCAGACAGTTGTGAGCTGCCATGTGGGTGCTGGGAATTGAACTTAGGTCCTCTGAAAGAGCAGCCAGTGTTCTTAAAGCTGAGCCATCTCTCCAGCCCCCGTACTCTTGATTTCTAATTCATCAAGTCAACAGTCAATGCTAAACATTATAGATGCAAAACACAAACTTTCCCCCTTGTATCTTTAGAGGGTCTAGTGGCTCAAACATGACCTTAGCAAGCCTAACACAATGAAAAAATAAATAAAAATTCAATTTCTCAGTCACTCTATCACACTAGCCACATTTTAAGTGCTTAGTGGCCACTATATTAGGCTGGGTGGACTATAGATCTTATCCTCAGTCACCACAGCTGTGTTAGACCATGCTGTGTCTAGAACCAAACACATAGAATAGGTTTCCTATAGAACAAGAAAATTGTCTTCTTGGGACAAATGGTGCAGGTGTGTTCCATTCATGGATTAGATATTAAAGTCAGCATGCAGAGGTAAATGCAAAACAGCAAATAAAGATATACAGAGGATCTATCTATCTATCTATATCTATCTATCTATCTATCTATCATCTATCTTAATCTTTTACAAAATGTGTTTTAGTCTAGTGCCTGTTCCCCACTCTCTTCCCCCTCCCCTAAGGCATAAACCAATGGCCTTATCAGTGCTAGGCAAGTTCTACACAGCTGAGCTATATCCCAGCAGGAGTTGGCTCTCAGAGTGTCCAGTGTTATAGTTTTGTTCCCGCTCACAGCTTCGGAGTAGTTGTTTGTTTCATTGGTCTACCATGAGCTGAAGGACTTGACTTGCAGTTAGGGGTGAAATGTAAGACACACAAATGGTATCTTCAAATTTTCCTGTAGCACCACAGGCAGCCAAAGGACGGTTCTTTAAGGGAGCCAGAAAGAGCTACCCCAGCACGGCTAGGATTGAATCTCTTTTCTTAGGCTTTTTTAAGGGAACAACAGGTTGAACTGTCCACAGCTTTCAGGAGTTCTTTCTCTAGGTAAGATGTTTTCACCTTTGCTTTGATGCTAAGTAGGTGGAGCAGAAGTGTGAACATGTTAAATGCATCCACAGTGTGATTCCTCACAGACAGTCTTTGCTTAAGACCTAGTTAAAGGAGAGGTTACCTTTCTAGCCAAACTTAAGTGTTTTATAATTAAACAGTACAAAGGAAAACCAAACAATACAAAGGAAAAAAAATCTGGGCATGGCGGAGAGGGGGAGAGTCAAAAATTGAGGTCAGCCTGGGCTACCAAGTAAAACTGTCCCTCCCTAAACACAAACCAAAACAAAAACAACACAGTTCCTCCCTGAAATCTTTCTTGGGAAGCCATCCATTGGCCCCAAAGATCAAGTGGGAGGTTACTATATTCTGGTAACTGCAGAAATCAGAGTAGAGTTGTTCAGACCCCAACACCCTCTAGCATCACCCCACTTGGCAGGAAGTTCTGTTCCCCACAACCCCTAGAGCATGCATTGTTCTCCTGGCTCTGGCTCTAAGTATATGCAGTCATAAATCTCTACTTAATGTTAGACCACACATTTCCAGTTAAGTCACACATTCCTCAAGGGCGGATGGTGTTTGTCTTTTATTTCTTTATATAACACATACTGTCTAATGTAGGACCCTCTTATGGAATATTGGAAGTGATTCTGTTACATGAGAGAAGAACCATGGGTTTGAGTTAAATATTCAGACATACTTTATAAGAACAACCAATAGAAAAGGCCAGTATTTGCTCTTTCAATTTGGGAGATTGAGTTAAAAAATTATATATTTAATTTGAAGGAAGTTAAGGGAATTCTCAAGATACCGCCAAGAGTAAAGATGATGCTAGGTATTTTAAACAAGACTTTGAAGGAACCTCAGTAACCAACTTCCAACACCTTCCGGTGGAAGACCACGGACTTAGGCCATTAGGATTCCTTCTTCGTGTGAGGACATAAAAGGTCCATGGTAAACAAATTGTTAATTGGAATCTTAACAGATCACATCACTCCATGAAGTTACTCATTAAAATTTTGTTTTCAGCAGGACCTCATTATTTTGTGTCTCTCTTCCTGGGTAAGCATTTTATTACAACAGTAAATGTCTTTTAATACTGTGCTACAGGTTATTTTTATTGCATTAGGAGAAAATCCCTGTTTTCTAGTATTATAATAGTTGTAATAATTTACATTAAAAAAATTCCCAAGTAGGGGCTAGGGAAATGGCTCAGTGGGTAAAGTCTTTGTTGTGCAAGTCAGCCTCCAGCCTTTATATGTATACCTGCATATATGCACATTTACATGTACACATACCATACACACATATATATGCACAGAAAAATCTCAAAGGATGTTTTTCAAGGCCCATTCTGAATATTGCCCAATATTACTTACTAGTTTGGGTTGGATTTTAGGTGATATTTGTGTTTTGCTGTGTTTCTTATTTCCTTGAGAAATAGCCCAGGCTGGCCTCTGATTTGAAGCCCTATTACTGCTTCTACCTCTCTAGTGCTGGGATTACAAGTATGTGCCCTCAGGCCTGCTGTGGGCTAATTTTTAAATAAGACTTCAGTGCAATTGTGTGAAAACCATTTTGATGAATTAAAAGTCATGAAGATCAGCATGTCTTACATTATTCTTGATAAAAATATGATTAATGTAGAAATTGGTGTCATTATTGTAAACTGTGCTTCCGTCAGAAATATTTTATTCCAGCCCCCTTTGGCTCACCAAACGTCATCACCAGTGCCCGGTCCCACAGTGGGTAAGAGAAGATAGTTGATTTGAAGTGCTCACCTAAAATCATTTCTCAAACCCCAGGACACTTGCCCCTGGTCCTGACTGCAGATCGACCGTCTCCTCCTCGGGTCAGGACAGCTGTTGAGGTAAGCTTTGATCATTTGCTTCTGATGTTTTAAAATTAAGAGCATCTGAGTGCTGTGGCCTGGGAAATGGGGTGGAAAGAGAAGGAAGGAAGGAAGGAAAGACACGGACAGAGGTACAGTTATTAGCCAATGTTTGCAATCCGTCTAGCTCCCGAAAGCTTGGAAGACCTCAAAGGTCTCAAACCCACACACCATGCCTAAGGCCTGTGGCTTGCTATTTCCCAGGGCCTATTATTTAGAGACTGTCTGTATTACCCTATCAGACAGTGGTACCTCCTTCCCAGGCTTGCTCACCTGGCCACTGTCTCCTTCTGGGCCCTGAAAGGGTGTATCAAAGCAACAGAACAAGTCAGAGGCTATTTTTTTCTCTTGTTCTCTAGGTTGGTATTGTTTCAGCATCGTAGACACACCCGTTTTAATTAATTATGAAGTGTGTTTTGCAAGGCAGTTTTATGCTTTATACAGGATACTTTTTTTTTAAAGGGTAAATCATTGTGAAATTGCATGGTGATTAAGACACAAGCAGCTGGAGGCAGCTTGGAGTAATGTGTGCTCGGGTGTGTTTTCTCATGAAGACTGTGAATTGATTGCAAGGTCCCATGAAAAGCCGCTTGGGCCTCTGCCCTTAGCTTCTTTTCAGGATACAAGGCACCATGTCTTGGCCTTATTGAACATCTGGGCCTCACAGTGAATAACTAGAACTCTAATGACGATGAGTCTCTCCTAGGATCTCAGGCTTTCAAAGGTGTGCATTATTTAAAAAGTGAGCACTATTTAAAGTTTGAACCCAGAACCCAGGTCCTTTTTTTTTTGGAAGGAAAACATTTTTAGTTTTCCTTTCACTACAGCACATTTTGGATGAAGAAGCAGGAGCTGGGATGAGAGGTTAAAGCGAGGATGTGACTTGCCACGTGATGTCAGGGGCAGAGCTGACACTGCCCATTGAATAGCAATCCAATCTGCACATCAGAACTCAAGGCCAACAACTGATTCAGCAACTGGCCACATCTGAAGAAGAGCTGCTTCATCCGGGACCTAAGACCACCCACCTGTAAGATGCTCTTCTTGACATACAAACTCCTGGGCTCCACCAGATCCCCAGATACAGTTTCCTGGAGGCGAGGCTAGACATCCTGGGTGACTAAGCATGTTGAAATTTAAAACCACCTGGGTCTTTTTTACTCGCTGAAGGATCTAAGAGTCTAAGCAGCAATTGGCACAGCTCAACAAACACCTGTTGAATGAATGACAGCCCTAAGTGGTTGGAGCCTTTAGAGGCTCTAATTACTGATCTCTGTTAGACCATCTAATCTAGCATGCTGTCACAAAAACTGGTAAAATGTCCTATCCCCCAAGGACATTTCTAGACTGGCAGGGGTGGGGGTGGGGCAGCCTCAGCAAATTGTCTCACCTTAGCCTCTCTCTCTCTTCCTGGATTGAACTGCAAAAGCCAGGACAGAGCCAGTAGCAAACCTCACAGTTCTGCTCTCTTAAAAAGGGAAGGGAGGGATTTGTTAACTTAGGAGTTAGACCCTAAATTCAGCATGCGAGTTTGTCACTCTATTGGTAACAGAAGCTGGGGATACTCTATAAGCTTCCCAGTTTTATTCCAAGGCTGAATAGTCAAATGATCCAAATCCTTCCTGAATCATTCAAACCCCGGGAAAGAACACAAAAGAAAATGCCTTGCTGCTCGAAAGATATATTAAGCACCTTGTCTCTTCACTTGGCAGCCAGAGAACTTAAGGATAGCCTGAGATGCTGAGGCGGGGTTGAGATTCTGAGGGCAGCTTGGACTACACAGCAACACCTGATGGGGGTGTTGGGGGGAAGGTGGAAAGAGAGGGGAGGGGTCCACCACACCCCGAGAGTAGATAAAGTATCCAACAGTTCAGCAACGTCAGGGGAAAGCAGGTACAACAGTAGGAATGCATCTCAAACACATCATGTGAATCCCAAGAAACCAATTCTAAATGTTGTGTGACTTCATCACTTACAGTATTACAGAAAATAGAGCTACAGCAAGGGAGATTAGTGGCTGCCTGACCAAAGTTAGAAGTTGGAGACAGATTTAAATATAAGGGAATTGGGGGATGAAGCAATGAATTTGTATCCTGATGAAATTCCCTTATATTTAAATCTATGCATGCATTCAACCTTGCAGAACTGTATGCTAAACAGTAAGGTCAATGCATGCAGAATGTCATTATGTTTCATATTTTATTGAAACATAATCCAGACATCCACAATATAAGCTCATTAGGTCTCTTGAGACATTTTCCTTGCCTTTATCAGCATGGGAAACACATGTGTAGGTGGTCTTATAGTATGAGATAGAGGGGCCACTCTTAAGCACATGGTCTATGATAAATACATTATATCTAGAGCCAAATGTAGTGTGTAATAACCCAGACGCTATCTTGTAGAAAATTCCTTTATTATAGTGCAAATAACTTTCAGCAGTGACATAATGTAACAACACATTTAACAACACTTTACACCACGCAGTAAGTAAGAAAGTGTTTCTTTGAAAATACATCATCCTGGGAACATTATCTTTACATTAATGCCAGAAAATGCCAAAGCTGTTTTCTCAAGGCAATAGGGCTCAATCCTGTTTTGGATATTTTCTCTTAATGTACATGGATTTGTTGTTAAGTGCATCAACAATTCTAAGAGTGATCTCTTAGGGGGTTTTAGAGAACTTGGCAAGATTTGAAACCGGGCTTCAAAATTTAAAAAAATATTAATTTTAAGACAATTCTGGAACAGCCCAGAAAGCAGAAGTCACTTCTATTAACTTGATAAATATTTACTCCAATTTTGCTGCAGATTGTCTAAAGCCTGCTTCTTATTTCCCCAGAGCCTGTTAACACTAGGTTTTGGTTATTGCAAAACTAGGGCTCTGGGTGGATATAGCTCCCTGCGTATGCAAATACTTTCTCCATGGAGCTTCAAATCGCACTTTCCATCCTGAAATTCCCACCTTAGACCTCTTGGGCTGAGGACAGTGTGGACCTGCCCTCATTTCTACCTAGTCATTAGGACAGCGGGATGTGGCCTCATTTATTTAGCTAGTCCACAATGACCCCAACACGCCACTTAGATAGATCCCAGGTGGCTGGTCAGAGGACCCCACTGCCCTGTCGGGTGATGGTTTAACACTGGGTCGGCTGCTAACGAGGTAGCTAACAGGCAGAGAGAAGAGTCACTCCCCAAGTTTCTGCTGAATGGTATGTGGTTGGCCACTCAGAAGAGCCCCCTGTGGGGAGGGGTGCTTACTGCAGGAGTTGAATCCAAACAAATATATTTCAGCGTGCTTTCTAGGTCTTTTGACAAATGCTCCTCACAAGTGGCTTTTAAAACCTTGAGAAATTGATCACAGGCTTAAAAAAATACCTGGAGCTACAAAAGAGCTCTCACGGCTGACTATGGCTGAGAAGCCGGTGGGAATATCAAGCTTCATTAAGATGCAGCTGCTCTCGGTGGACGCATCTTTGTATATAACACCATGGAACTGTGCTAAACAGTTTCAAAGTTGAGAAGGATCCAAATATATCATCTATAAAAAAATTCATTATTTTAGCTTGCTTTATTTATCTTAGACTTTGGTTCTGAAACACTGTCTACATTCTTGACACATGAAGATGACATGGCCACTTCAGTGCCTCTGCATGTTGTGTAAAAAAACCTTAAAAGCAAAGCAGGACAAGGGGAGGCCCTAAGAAGATACATACACTGTACAAACAAAACCTAAATTATATATAAACACACCCCCACCCAGCACCCCTTCCTCTCCCACTACAAGGCCAAAGCAATGCCAAGGGCCCTTCTCTCCAGGACCAATGCACTGTGGGAAACACAATCCTACAATTCTAACCATCCCCACCCTTGCAGAGACATCAATAATCTGCAGCCTACCACTAGAGACAGCTTCGCTTTGATTAGTCCTGCAAGCGCAGGGAGCAGTTTCACCAGAAGCATGAACACTACTGGCTGGACTCAATAAACACCTAAAATCGTGAGACTTAATCTCTCAGATGACCTAACTGGATCCCACCTTTTCCCATCATCTACTCAGAAGCTCCAAAGAAAGGCATTGCTTAGGGATACTGGGGAGGGTCCCAGAAGAAAAATTATACAATGAGCTAACAGCTAAGTTGATATAAATTATTTCCTAGTAAGTAATTTGGGGCAATTTGCTTCTGCCTTACACTGTGTTCTGGAATCATTTTCATAGTATACTATTAAAAACTGATATAATAGTTATTTTTAAAGTTGTCTATGCAATCACCTCTTATATGCTTTCCATTATTTTAACAACTTAATGAGCTATTGTGTAAATCTAGGGAGTAGTTAGCCTTAAGGAAGCCAAAACCGTGCTAATTCACAGGAAGGAGAAAAAGCAATGCAAACAAAAGTTCACATCATCGACAAAAACTGGAGTTTTATCGAAATGCTGCAAATTTTCCCCAAAAGCACTTAAAGCAATTAAGTCAGAAAGTCAAAGTTGAGGGAGTGGAGAATATGCTCAAATTCTTTAAGGTATAAATCTACTTGTTTATGCTTGGAATATATAATCTTCCCCCTCAGACCTAAGTTCATAATTTGGAGATATTACTCATTCTCTAGGACATGAATACATATACTGAATATAAATAAATAATGGAGGAAGCGTAAGAATCCAGGTTAACATGATGCTGTGCTAAAAAACAGAACAAACCCAAAACAACCCCCAAGAAAACGTAAGAAACCAAACCTTGCACAATCTACATTCTATGTAAATACCCTGACTAAAATGTCGGTTGTGCTACGCAATTCCACTTCCGTGCAGAAATGCATTGATTTGATGTACCGTTGTTGTTTTTAAGGTCTTTAGCACTTTTGTTCCTAAATATCTTCTTGCTCTGAAATGATGAATAATTGCTACCAAATCACAAATCATCACAAATCCATTTTAGTTTAGTCTGAATAAAATCCAGCATAAATGTATTACTTTGTTCAGGGCACAATGGCTCGATGTCTTTCTTGCCAGCTTTCTTCCTCTGGGCCGGCCACAGATGAAGCTGTCATTGTGGACTTACACTGCATGCAAAGAGACAGTGAAGTTTGCCTTTTGTTTCTGTTTTCTTTTTGTCTCCAGATTTTGCTAGGATACTTCTCTCCGACAGTCATGTAGTCGTGGCACCTGATCGGATTTGAAACAGAAGTGCTCTAAACATCAGCCAAGCTTGGTGATCTGGAGGTCCCCATTGATCTTTATGGTATCAATTGCAGACAATGTTTGAATACGATGGTAAAAATCAAAAAGTTGGTGTCCATCCACAAATACTCTGAAACGTGGGTGCTCACAAAGAATCTCCACCTAGAAGAAACAAAATAATAATTTAATGTACAATTTTGGATGAATCCTGCTGGAGGGAGAAAAAACCCCAACACTAAACCTATACTTCATTGTGGAGAAAAAAAATGCCATATCCCCAGTGAATCTCAAACATCACATGATACAGAAAGCAGTACAGACTGCTGGGTTCAACTCCTCTAACTCTCAATTCAGGAAGCCCAGAGCACAGTTCAAAAACTGCGTTCTCACCAGTGCCAAGGAAGGGATGAGGTGATGAGTTGCTGAAGCAGGGAACCCACTTTGAGAACCACCGCTCTGTATCAGAGGCTGTGACAGCTCCTTCTACACTTCGTGCAGAAGTATAAAGGGGCACAGATCTGTTTATGTAACACTTGGTGCCTTCATGTCACTTGCTGAACAGTTCCATCCCACCTACAGGGGAGCCTCTCCTGATGCATGACTGGTAGCCATTAGCAGCATCTAATAATAGCCTAGACAAACATGGTAAACACTAAGGCAGAGGGAGGATTGCACAGTAATTACCACTAGACCAAGAATGTGTAATTAACAAGGTTTTGTTAAGCCAAACAAACATGATTCCACACAGTAAACCCTTTTCTACAATTCATCATAGAGGCCTCTTTTTTTTTGAGACAGGAGGTTTCTCTGTGCAGCCCTGGCTGTCCTGGAACTCACTCTGTAGTCCATGCTGGCCTTGAACTCAGAGATCCACCTGCCTCTGTCTCCGTGCTGGGATTAAAGGTGTGTGCCACCACTACCTGGCCACCATAGAATTTAGTAATTGGCTGTGCTATGATGCTTTTAGAAAAGCACTGGCAATCACTATGCAGGAAACTCCATATGTGGTATTAGTCACATTTAATTCATATTACTGTTCAAATTATATCATCAGGAAGTTCTATTTCATTTCTTTTGTTGTTGGGAAGCACTGTATTCCTCCTAGTGAAAAACTCATAATCACAAATTATGTGTGAAGATTTACCATCTGAGATAGCTCAGCTGGTGAAGCACTTTGGCTTGCAAGGAAGAGGACCCACATTTAATTCTCTTCTCCCCCAAACTCCCTTCGAAATGTCAGATCCTGAATGTGCCTGTTGTATCAGTGGTAGAAATGGGGGGGAATACTTGGGTTCACTGGCCAGCTGGTTTAGCCCAATTAATGAGATCCAGGCCAGCGAGAGACCCTGTCTCAAAGGAGGTGAATGACGGTGTTCCTAAGGATGATACTTGGATTGTCCTTTAGCCTTCTAGCACACACATGACCACACACACACACAGACACACACACCCCTTACCATTTAAGAACTGCATAGCAAGAGGAACCCATGAGGGCTTACCATTTTAAAGGAGGATCTGCAGTAAAGGGTAACTTCTTAGGTTATGATTACAAGGGGACAACCTCATTTCTATCATCTATGTAAAAAAGTTATGGGTTTGTATTTTGCCATAGACTACAAGGAAAGAGAAATAAGCACAAGGCCTTGAGAAGCTCCACATGAAGAACAACATATCAAGAACTGTTTTGCTTGTTCTGGCTTATATGCGGTTTGGAGCCTTTGACCAAAGTGCCACTGTTGAGAAGCAGGGTAAGAACGTCTATGAAGACAAGGGCCTCATCACCAGGCCTGATGTGTCAGCAAGTCCTTTTTATATTACTGAGCTGAACCTCTTATTTGGCAGTGTTCTGCAGAGGAATGTATTGCTACTGTTGCCCGATGGGACGGCAAGTTTGGGCTGTGTTTCCTGTCAGATAGTGGGAGCAAACCTCTATTATCCAAGCCCAAGGGAAGGAATTTGCCAGCCACCCAGTTTGTGACCATGAAACAGACAGGCTTAATTAACCCACAGGGGAAAATAAATACACAAATATGGACTCATTAGCAAAGGGAATGAGAGAAAATGAAATAATCACTAAATTGTTTTAAACCCATAACTAATACAGTTTTGAGCTACTCAAAAGCTCAGAAACAGAAAAATTCTGGATACTTATTAATATTTAATAATGAATCAGACATTAGGACTTCATGCCTAACACCATGTTGGGAATCACACAGATTATTTACTAACTACTCCCAGCTTGGCCTGATGATACAGGTCTGTAATCCCAGCTACTCAGCAAATTGAGCCGGGAGGATTACAAATTCAAGGCCAGCCTGGGCAATTTAGTGAGCTCTTGTTTCAAAATAGAAATAAAATAGAGGGCTGGGGTTGTAGCTGAATTGTAGACCTTACCTAATGTGCACCAAGGCCTTGGGTGGGCTCTATCCCCAGAACCGCCCCAAAAGTAAACAAATAAATAATTAATACCTCCATACTGGCTAAGCAGAGTTGTGGTTAAGCATTTGGCAATTAGATATGCACAGGCATCCATTAACTAGATACAGGGGCTGAGCAGAATCAAGCGCTCCTGTGGCAAGTATTGACCACTATCCGTGAGCAGATCTCTTTTGTGTTTTTATCCTTTTCTCACGGCAGGCTGACAAGGTTCTTGGACCAGGAAGAAATTCTTAAAGAGCTCTTGGCACAGGGCAGATAAGGAGTAGCAGCAGCCCTGCCAACAGTCTGCTCAGGCACTCGAGGTACCTACCCTGAATGGCTGGTCTGGGATAAATGGGAAGTAAGGGATCGCCGACTGTTCTTCACCCCTTTCTCCTGAGATACAAGAGTTTCTGAGGAGCTGCCGGTCTGTGAAGACAGCTTTGAGTTCAATTGCCACGTCGGCAGGGGGATCTTCCGAGTCACCACAGGTCAAGCTGATAGCAAAGCTAAAAAGAAAACAGTGTCACTTAGCTGGAGTTAGAGGTAACATTTTAACTTGACCCGGTTCCTCCTCTTGTGGGTTCATCTGCTGTTAATGGGCTGCTACTGTTTACACAGTGTCTAAACACAGAGAGGATTACACTCAAACCAATAGATTCTGTTACCTAAAGCAGGCTCTGGTGCAAACTTCGGAACTGAAAATAGCTGCAATTGAAGACTTCAAATGCCCCAGGCCACCCGTGCCTTAATCCATTTCAGAATTCTCAAAAACAGCCCCAGAAGTTGACAAGGGAGTTATCTTGTCAAGTTTGGTTCTTATTTATTCTCATAGTTTTCACAATGTTTCAAAACCATAAAAAAAGAAAAAGAAATCTTTTGGCCTCTTCAAGGGTCAAAGAGAAACTGTAGGCCTATTTTTGTCATTGCTGATATAAATAGCTATCTAGAGAGATGATGGCTAGGATTCATACACATTCTTTTCATGGGAACATGGTACTTTCTTGGCGCTCCTAAGTAGTAACACTGTCTACAAGGAGAGGAAGAGAAGGCAGCCACAGCTTAGCAACTGCAGGGCTCTGCTCTTACCTTTCTGGGTTGAGGTCTACGATGCCCATCACTAATACCTTCTTGCCTGGTCGCATGCCACCTTTAATGTGCCCACAAAATGGAACTATCTGCAAAGGAAGAGGGGAGAAACAGGAAGTTTACAGGCTGTTTGTTAGAGAAGAGCCAGGCCCCTCGGCCCTGAGGACCTGACCCTTCAGAAAGCAAGGAAAATGCATCGGAAAGGAAGGAGAGAAGCAGAGACATTGAGCACACTGATTTACCAGTCGTGGGAAGTACACATCGGCTTGAACTGGAGAACCCAGGGAGTTGTTTAAGTGCCCATCATCAAGTTTCTAAAAATAGAAGCACACAGATTGGCTTTCCACAGACCCTTGTTTATTAGGGAGTGAATGGCAGGGAGGAATCAACACAAATCTGTGGGAATCCAGCAGCCCTCCACAGACACATAGGCAGTGTCTGCACATGATGCCTCTTTATAGCTCATTAAATAACCGCGAAACAAAACCCGGCCTTTCCACCCGATCTAAGCCTCTGCTGATCCCCAGACTCTTAGACCGGATCAAATTAAAGGTCGCGGCCCACCGGGAAGCAAAGCCCGCGTAGGTGGGCTGCAGGCCCCTCTCCAAGCACAAATGCTCTCGGAACCTCTGCCCCCAGGCCTGTCCTCTGGGAAGTGGATGGTGAGCAACGACAGCGCGCCGC
>LOJH01044793.1:1900-13721 GCA_001685095.1 Ellobius talpinus | reverse complement strand
GGAAAATGGGAGGAGGGGAGGAGGTGGAAATTTTTAATAATAATAAAAAAAATAGAAAAAAAATTAAGTGCTGTTTAATTTCAAGAGTTGGAGCATTACATATTGTGATATGTGGTATTCCCTGGTTAGGCCCGTCATAAGAAAGCACCACAAACCAAGCAGCAGATTTCATTATCTCTCAATTCTGGAGGCTGAGATAGGAGTTGTCAGTCCAGCTGCTGCCTTTGCGGGCTTCCAAGAAAGCATGTGTCCCAAGACTTTCTCCTTTGCTCAACTACAAAGTCACCCTCTAGTTGTATGTGTTCACATCCTCTCTCTGGGCATGTCTGCATCTCTGTCCAAATTTACCTTTTTATAAAGGCAACAGTCAAACTAGATTAGGGCCCATTCTGAAGATTTTAGGTTGATACCTATGGAAAGGTCTTTTCTCCAAATGAGGTCATTTTCAGGTAATAGGAGTTAGGAATCCAACCCTCCTTTAGCAAGGGAGACAAAATTCAACCTAGAACATGTGCATTATGAGTTTCCATGGCAAATGTTTCTAGTATGTGTGTCTAAAGTTTCTTTGACCAGAAAATCCTCTTTGGAAAACATCATTTCCCTGGCCACACTTTGGACATCCTTTCTTCAGGGACTTCTACCAATAGAAAGAGAGGACAGTGGGAAGACAAATCTATTGTAGTAATGTATCTGATTTAGCCCGTTTTCTGTTGCTATAACAAAATACCAGAGACTTAATGAAATACAAATAAAACTAGGTTTATTCAGCTCATGGTTCTCATCAAAAAGTTATGTGGTGATAGCAACTTCTTGGCTTCTAGTGAATGTTCCAGTGCATTGGCATGGCATGGCAAAAGTCATGTGCAAGGGTGATAAGGAAACACATGCAGAAAATACCAAAAGATTGGGGTGGTCTTGTTTTAAACAGCCTGCTCTCACAGGAACCACTGCAGTCCCTAGGAGCCAATCATCCCCATGAGACCTAAGCTAGTCTCCAGAGACCTAACCCAGTCCTTGAGAAAGACATTCCTCCACTTGTGAGGGTGAAATCGCCCCAGGACCCACTTACCTCCTAAAGGTCTCACCACCTTCCAACACAGCTAAGAGAAAAGCTTCCAGCCCATTAACATTTAGGAGACAAACCATGTCCAACCCACAGCAGCTGCCTCATGCCCTTCTTGTCAGGATGAACTGTACCTCTATCAGCTCCCAGCGAGCTGGGACTCACAATCAAAGGAGAACTTCAGAACAGGGTCAAATGACTCCTATTGAAGGGCCCGTAGTTGTGCAAGTAAGACACATAAGAAAAATAAAAATAATGATGGGGCTAGAGAATGTAACTTGTAGAATGTTGGCTTAGCACACACAAAGATGTGGGTTCAATTCCCGCACCCCATAAAACTGGGTGTGGTGGTGCACTCTTGTAACCCAAGCAGTCAGGAAGTAAAGCAGAAAGACGGCAAGTTCATGAGCATCCTTACCTACTTAGTGATTGCTGGGTTAGCCTGGGATACATGAAACCCCATCTCCAAAGAAAAGAGAGAAGAGAGGCAAGGAGGGGAGCGGAGGGGAGGAGAGGGGAAAGGAGAGGAGAAGAGAGGAGAAGAGAGCTAACAGAACTGTTACTTTCTCTCGGCTTTTCCAGTTTCAGGCTCCAAATAAGAATTAATAAGCGATATGTTGAATGTGGATCAAAAGTTCTTATTAATATTGATTTAAAGTCTATTCTTTTCTGTGGGGCTAAGTCAGAAATAGAAATTATCGCATAACCATTGCTTAAAAGCTGTACCATTCCCCAGACAGGTTTACTTACACTTCTTGGGTTACAGCTCCCAATGACCTTGTCCCAGTTCTTCACAAGATGAGTAAATATTAGATCTAGTACAGTCTCCTAGTGTGTGATGCTATTTATATTCCTTCAGAGCCTTGGCTGGCTACACACAACCTAGGAAATGTCTAAAAATTACTTCCCTTATATCTAATTTGGAAAAGAGGTCATTAAAACTACAAAGGTAATAGTGGTACAAAATATTCAGGCATATAAAAAGCCAGTAACATCTGTGCACTAAATTCCAAGATCAAATCCTTAGAAAATTTCCATTTCTGAGTGTTTCAATACAAGGTCTTGCTCTATTTCCCAAGCTGGTCTTGAACTCAGATTGAAGCTATCCTCCCACCTTAGTGTCCCAAGTTACTGGAACTAGAAGTGTACAGTACTCCACCCAAATTTAGGGCGTTTCTGGACATTTACTCTCTACCATATATTCTCCCTCTGACCTCTACTATCCTGGTAGATAGAGATTCAAAGACTAGAAACACAAGAAAGGTATTGGAGTGTACACCTGTAATTCAAGCACTCAGGAGACAGAGACAGGAGAACTGCTACAAGTTTAAGCCAGTCTGGTCTATATGCCCAGTTTCAGGACAGTCAAGATTACATAGTTAAGACTCTATCTCAAAGAGAGAGAGAGAGAGAGAGAGAGAGAGAGAGAGAGAAAGAGAGAGGAATAAAATTTCTTAAGAAATTGAGTATAATAATAATATATAATAATATATGTAACAATAATAATATTATCCCCCCAACATCCAGCACAACCCTACAGGCCATCAAGTAACATCAAAACATTCAAGTAACATCAAAACGTTCATTAACAAGGTTAATATTGTTTAAAATTGTCTTTTCATTTGTATGTATATAAGTGTTTTGCCTACATGTATGTATTGCATCATGTGAATACCTGGTGCTCTTGAAGGCCAGAAGAGGGTGTCAGATCCCCTGGAACCAGGGTTAAAGTCAGCATGAACAACCATGTGGTTGCTGGAAACCAAACCTAGGTCTCTACAAGAGCTTTCAGTGTTCTTAACCACTGAGCGCCTCTCCAGTTCCTCGTGATCATAATGTAAACTCACCTTACTCCAAATCAATCTACTGCTATGATGTTGAGAACATGAGCCATGGGTTCAGCCACCCCAAAGAATAAATTTCCCAGAATACTGTGCTATGCTCTCTTGCAGTTTACAAAAGCACATCACACAATGGAGGCATGGATGACAACAAAGAGCTGTGTAGCCATGCACTCTGAACTCTGGCTTACACACATGAAGCTAGCCTTGCATCTAGGCACTCTGGCTTACATACATAAAGCAAGCCCTGTACCCATGCATTCTGGATTTTGGCTTATATACATTAATCTAGCCCTTTACCCATGCACTCCAGCTTATACACATTAATCTAGCCCTGCATACATTAATCTAGCCCTACACCCATGTGCATGGAATTACACCCATGCACTCTGCATTACACACACTAAGATAGCCTCCACCCATGTGCTCTGGATTGCTCACATTAAGCTAGCCCCACACAGATGCACTCTGGATTATACTCATGGCCCATGACTTCAGGACTGCAACTCCAGCAGATGTATTTGTATCCATGTATTTATATCCACATGCATATTCCTGTGTCGCTGGAAAAGAAAGGATGGGAAGTAAAGAAGGGATGGAGTATCCATCCGGGAACCTGATGATCATCAACACTTTGCTTGTAAGAAATCTGGGGCTACCTACCCATTGGCCCTGTAGTTCCAAAACTTTCTCTAACACAGGGAACGAGTTCAACAGCCTCCCTTCAAATTGGAGATGGTCTCAACTATCATGGATAGAACCAAGAGGACATCAAAGCCATGCCCCTGAGGGAACATGCTATGCTGGCTGGGGACAACTTTATAAAAATATGAATGTCATCAGCAAGAGCACACAAGTTCCTCCGCTCCCTCCTATAATGGCTCTGCCTCCCACTTCTCTTTGCGTGGCACAGTTCAAATGTTTTCAATTCTAACATCTAACGTCCATGGACAAGTGACATTTGCAGCTGGGGCTTCTGGCTGTTGTGAACCACAGTCAAGTGTCTCTTAAGACTTTCATGTCCCTTTCTTGCATACAGAAACAGCTACTATGCTTTTCCCTTACCTTTAAAAGGAAGGGGCAGTTAAGTTGTAGTAAATGGTGCTGCTATTGTTTAAAAGTGTACCCCCAAAAATGTTAAAGGCTTTGTTAAATGTGGTGCCCCTGGAAGATGGTGGTGGGGCTTAGAAGAGGTCCTTGTGTCACTGAAGGCATTCCCTTGGAGGGGATTATGAAACCCTGGCTGAACAGTTTGCTCCTCCACAGACTCTCCACCACTGCCACCCACTGTGCCCATCAGAGGCCCAGAACAACAGCTCCACCCAATCTTGGACTGAAACCTCTCAAACCATGACTTGAAACAAACCTTTGCTCTCCGTAGTTACCTGTGTCAGGTATGTGTTATAGTGACAGAAAGTAGATAACATAGGTAGAAATTAGAAACAGCATCAAACCCATTTCTAGGAAAAATAAGTTCCTGGTTAAGAATAAAATTCCTAAATAAACCGAATTCCTAATCATTCCATTAGAGCTTGTCATTGTTTTCCTCCAACATGAACTTCCTGTTATACCAGCACTCTCTCTGCTCAGTGCCCCCTTCGTAGGGAGCAACCAGAAAGTCAAGAGCCTACTCAAAACCTTAAAGGCCAGCTCTGCCACTTTCCAAGTTGGCAAAAAATCTGGGCAAGCCCTCCAGTCTTTCTACATCTGCATTTCTCTTTAAGATAAGAAAACCTCTAGTGCTGGCCTCAGACCACTGATTAAAGGAATGAGTGATGACATTCATAGCGTTCCGCTGGTGACACGCGGGTCACTATAAGCCCGCAACAGATGGTTACTGGCGATGGCAGCAGTAAAATGGGAACAGCAACAGGAGTCTAGTCTGTTTCCCAAACTTTATTTCCTCTAGGTTCACTATTTTTCAATTATTTGTTTGTTTGCCCATTTTGGTTCCTTTGACACATGTAACCAAGGCTGACCTCGAACTTACTACATAACCAAGGACAACTTTTAACCCTTGATCTTCCTTCCTCCTCCCAAGTGCTGGCACTATCAGCATTTTCCACCATGCCTAACAGGCACCACTTTTAGGACAAACCTAAAAAAGACTACAGATTCAGTTACTAACACTCTGTCTATCATCTCTGTCTTAGAGGAGAAGACTTCACCCCCCCCACTTCCTCCAGCTCTGTCACTTCCAGTCAGGAGAATTAAGACCTCAGTGTGACATCTTCAAGAATCTCTTGCCCTGGGATAGCAATTCTCAAAGCCAAGCTCCCAGATGTAGAAGACTTGGATCCCCGTGTCGCTACATAGAAAAGATCTGCCACGGAGAGTCGCTTGACTTGCTTCATACCTTAGGGAATAAGAAATAAACGTCAGAGGCCAGGTGGCATGGTGGCATACACCTTGAATCCCAGAACTCAGGAGGCAGAGGCAGGTGGATGTCTGAGTTCAAAGCCAGTCTGGTTTACAGAGTGAGTTCTAGGCCAGCCAAGGATACATAGTGAGATGCTGGAAATGGAGGAAAGGGGGAAAGGGAGGGAGGTAGAAAGGAAGGGAGGGAAGTAGAGAGGGAGGGAGGGAGGGAGGGAAGGAAGGAAGAATATTTTATGTTAAGTCACTGAGATTTGAGGTCTATTATCACCCCAGAAGAACCTACCCTATCCTGAGCAAGAGGGATGAATATACCTCTAAAAGGGACCCTGATATACTTCTAAGAGGGAATAAAAGGGGCCTCCACTAAAAATAAAAATAAATTTACTATGTTATATTCATTTTACTTTGTCTCATCCACATATTTTGTAAATATCAAAGAAGACACATAACACACTGACACTGCAGCATAATGTAATATACAAATAAACACACATGTATAAATATGGATTGGTGTTCAGACATAAACTCAATGGCAGAAGTAGAGGATAAAAGTCATTTTAGCTGACAGACCAGAGACTACCCTTCAAGCTTTCTGCCACTGATTTCATCATTGCTGAACTGCTCTAACTACCTAAAAATGAAAAAGCTACAGAGAGGAGAAAAGCAATATGGAGCAGAGAGGAAATGCACATTACAGTAACATGTTCACAGAGCGTTCAGGAGCCAGCAAATCAGAACACAGCAGAGACAGTGGTGGAGAAAAGAAGGGAGCTTCTGTCCCAGGGGAAATGATCACATTCTCCAACATCTGAAGAGCAGCGCCAGCTCTGCCAGATAACGAGATCAGGTGACTTCTCACAGCACACAGAAAGCCACAAAGATCAGATCCTTGTACAAGTCAGAAACGCATCCACAGCTGCTTAGCTCTAAAGTGCTAGCGTCAGAGAATCGGGGGAGGGGGGGTCAGCAGATGAGCCCCACCAAAAGGCAGAAATCAACACTAGGCCTTCGGCATGACCAGCTGTCAGTCATTAGTTCGGCCGGTTGGGATTATCCAAAAACTTCTAACAAGGAGTTCATGGGCCCAAGGGCACAACACCCTTTCTGCCCCTTAGCGCTCTCTCTACAGTAAGAAACTGAGATTTAGGCATAGGTGCATCTGATTCCAAAGCACTTGTGAAAACAATACTGTGTAAACAGGCCTCATATGATACAGAAACGGACGCTGACCGGGCGGAAAGGGAAATGATGTTGGGGAAGCTAACAGTGGGAAGGAAGAGGAAGAACACAGCAAGGGAAACCTCAGCTCTGTGCAGGGCGACAACGGATGGAGCACATAGCTCAGATGTGGAAGGAAGTGGTACAAGATGAGACTGGCCCAGGTCTTCCAGAAGAAGGTGCCATGGGCTCAGTCAAGGAGGCGCAATGCCTTCTGGAGACGATGAGCTTTGAGAAGGGAACAGGGCTGTAAAGAGAGGAATGGCCACTGGGTGGTGGTGGTGCACACCTTTAATCCCAGCACTCAGGAGGCAGAGGCAGGNATAGATAGATAGATAGATAGATAGATAGATAGATAGATAGATAGATAATAAATAAAGGGGTGACCAAATTCAGGAAGACTCTGGGAAACTAATCTCACTAATTATACTATAAGATAGAAGACGGATCAAAGACTAAGAAGGTACCTTGAACATAGTCAATAAATACTGAATGAATAAAGGCTGAAGACCAAGCTAAGGAAAGTTTCCCTTACATGGTAAGGGAAACCCATTCTTCCCAATTCTGTTTCATGTTGTTGGGTTGGCTACTTAGAGAATGCTGCTCCTTCTAAGAAACAATGCTGGTTCAACAGCAAAAAGATAACAAACAATAAAACATCACCAATCAATTGTGACCTTTTTATGTAAAATGTTTACTCATGCAGAGGTTATCATTTTCCTCTTCTATGCTGAGGGGGGACATCTGAACTGCTGTTCCAACTGCTGAAAAAGAGAACAAAATTAACCACATACAAAAGTTGGCAATGAGGATCAATCCTCCCCCATTCTGCAACTATGTGGAAGGGTTACTGAAGTAAGGAGATCAATCAATACACTATAGTACTTCCTGGCTTCTGCTGTGGCATCCAAACGAAACATATTAAGCTGTAACCTTCTTGGTGGTGCCCAACTTCCTTGATACATACAGTAAGTCTGGAGCCATCTGCAAAGCCTGGGAACACTGTGACAGTCAGAACCTACCTGGTTTTCTTCGTGAGAAACCCTCATCTGCTCCTTGAGGACAGACATCCGAGCTGCCTCCTCTTTTCTCAACACTCTCTCTTTCTTGAGCTCAGGACTCCAGAAAGTCTTGATGCTATTCATGGAGGATCCCAGTTTGCTGTCCTTAATGTCAAGCTCCTTCCGTAGGAGGTCATTCTCTCTCTGCAGTTCTTTGAGCTGCGCTTGAAGATCCAACATGGTGCTGTCTCTTACCTGCCTCAACATGGAGGGCACCTGGTGGTGGTGGTGATGAGATGAGCCGCTCAGCCCCCCGTGTTGATCCGTATAGGAAAGAACGTCCGTATGGGAAAGTCCAGCAGACGCAATATTGGGACTACTCCCCATGGCTGTGACCCGGCCTCCGTACACAGCTCGATTCGTGGCCCTACCCAGAGTCATCGTACCCTTTGGGTAAGTTGTGGATGCCACCCCTTCATGGTCACTCAAGTACATGGGTCCAGATGTGGCATAGGCTGCATTAAGGGACTGGATATTCTCCATAGACAGAGTCTTGCCTGTTCCTCCCCCTCCCCCGCTGCTTGTTCTTCGGTGGCCCAACCGAGGAGATCTTGGCAAACGAGGTGATCTGGAAGGGCTACCTTCCAGATTAGTGATTGTTCTTGCACTTCCATACATTTTTCTTCTGTGATGTGGTGCTATTCAAGAGAAGAGATGCTAGGCAACCTTAGAGTTTAAACCAATTCCTCCACGGGCCAGAATTCTCACCACATTCTGTATAGTCTGTGCCGGGAAATGACTCCACTCAGAGATCTGCAAAACAGAGAAAGGATAATTAAAAACAAACTTCTTCAGAACTCTAAATACAGTTTCATCATGTCTTAAAATATATTGATAGTAGTAGAATACTCTCCTAGAAATCACAAGGTCCTGGGTTCAAGTCTCAGCATTGAAAATAAAATCTATATAGACAGACAGACAGAATGATAGATGAATGAATGATAGATAGATAGACAGACAGACAGACAGACAGACAGATGATAATGGTAAGTGAATGACAAAAATGATTGATGGATGATAGATGATGGGAAGAGTAAAGTGCTTCCCATATATTTACTTTATAAAAGAAAATAATCCCAAACATTTCATACTACATGTAAAGTTTTAAAACAAATTCTCCCACCCTGACTCCAAAGTCAAAAGCGATCCAAACAAAAAGGAAATTCTTTCTTCCATAGGAAAATGAAGTTCTCCCTCTTGATTTATGCTAACTATGGTTTGGAAATCCAAAAAGTTCACCATTTAGACTTTAGCAGTAAAATAACCCATCTTTAGGACATGGCCCTCAAATACACATAGCTTAAAATAATGATGGTGAGGAAGTGCTGCTCCCTTGGGTGTCTAATATCTGACGTATGTGTTGTCCTTTCTCTTCCTGCGCCCTTCAGGAATCACAGAGCTCCCTTGTACTGCACCGAGCACAACCCTCTCGAGACTGTCCTACCATTCACCTGCCACTGACACAGGATTTGGAGCTCACTCCATCTCAGAGCTAGAATCAAGAGGTATTTCAACCAGCAGAACACCTGCACGTGTGGTCAGAGTCTCAGAGCTGTTACCAGGGAAACAGCAGTCCTTCCTGACTCTTCCAGTCATACATCTTCCAGGCTGGCCATTTGAGAGTTCTTTTCCATATTAGCTGACCTTAATCTTCATATAAACCTCCTCCCACACAAATAAAAATGGCACAGGAGAACAATGCCAGGGGATTAAAGCTGAAGTTCCTGGTCCCCTAACTCCTGAAAAACAGGAAGAGAGGCTCACTATGGTGATGAGCCAAGTATATCAGGGCAGTTTTCATGTAGCTGGGGCCACAGGGTTGCAATTATCACTTCAATGCTGGGCCTCAAAAGGCCTTAATGGGGGCCTCACGTAAATATTCAGGAAATATTCAGTGTGTTTTGCTTTCCTTCATTTGGAAATAGGAGGACAGAGTCTAAAGAGGGGCAAACTCCACTCTAATACAGATGAGATGGTGACCTTAGGCAAATTTTAAAAACTGTCACGGTTTTTACTCTTCAGTAGCTAAAATGCAGATATATACCATCTAACTCATTACTTCATAGATCAGATGCTATCTATAAAATACCTAATTGCTACCTAACATAAAAGTCAATAAACAGCTTTTATAAAAATAAAGAAATAAATAGTTTCTGTTTAGTGTCTCAATGAGATTAAAACATTAAAAACAACACATTGAGGCAATGTTTATTTCCATCTACCTATCATTTATCTCTCCTCTCACATCTAGACACCCTTTCTAGTAATGCAATCTCTATTTTCCCTAAAGGAACTTTCTAAACCCATACTCCCAGTTCATAAGGACTCAAGGCTGCCTCCCACGACTCCATCCTGGAAGGCATCATAGGTAAAAATATAATCCAAGTCTGTCTAATCGTTATACTCCATTCCAGACATGGTAAGTAGTTCAAAGAATGTTGCATGACTCTCACTGGTCCAAAAAGACTCCATATCGTGACTTCAGGCAGAACAGATAGTAAAGAGGAGGTCACCTTCTTTTAGAACTAGTTGTTTTCAAGATGGAACTCTGGAAGTGATGGCTGAATGCTCAGCCCCAAATTGGGAATCTTCATTATGCCCTTAAGGCTCTGGAAACATTACAGAAGAGGCAGAAAGAATGGAAAGATCAGAGGACAACAGAGGTGGCACAGAACGCTGACTCCCAGGTACTCCTGTGACTGAGATCACCTGTCAAGATCTGCACAAGACTGGGCCAGAGGCCCATGTGGTCCCATCCCTCACTGAAAGTCTATAGGCAGTTTACAGTTAATGAGGAAAATATTTTTCTCAGTGATGTAGCCTTAAGTAACCCTTAGTAAACTCAATGGCTCATTAGCAAAGAAGACAGGGATGGCAAGATCACTAAGTGGCTAAGTGGGTAATCTCCAGGGTCCATAGTAGAGGGAGAGAACCAACTCTCAAGAGAGTTGTCCGCTGAGCTCTACAGGTATGCCACACTCACATACACACATATACACTCTCCTACACACATACACACTCACATACACACATATACTCTCTTACACACATATATACTCACCTACACACATATACACTCACCTACACACTCACTTACACACATATACACTCACATACACACAACTCACACACATATACATTCACATACACACATATACACTCACCTACACACATACACTCACATACACACATACACACTCACCTACATACATACACACTCACCTATACACATATACACTCACCAACACACATACACACTCTCCTACACACATATACACTTGCATACACACATACACACTCACCTACATACATACACACTCACCTATACACATATACACTCATCAACACACATACACACTCTCCTACACACATACACTCACCTACACACATACACTCACATACACACATATACACTCACATACACACTCACGTACACACATACACACTCACATACACACATATACACTCACATACACACTGACATACACACATATACACTCACCTACACACTCACCTACACACATATACACTCACCGACACACATATACACTCTCCTACACACATACACACTAACCTACACACATATACACTCACATACACATATAAGCTCACATACACAGTCACCTACACTGACACAAAATAATAAACAGTAATTTGAGGGCACAGATAGCAGAAGGGGGGCTAGCTGGGCAAAGAGGGGGGTCACCAGGAGAAGAAGATGGACAAGAAAGGGTAACAAGGGATGAACACAATCAAGATACATCAAATAGATGTATGAAAATGTCAAAATAAAACCCACTGTATATTGTTGGATATATTTTCAGGCAGAGAATATAAATAGAAGGAGAACTCTGGGAAAGAATGAGGAGCAGCAAGAGAACAAGGAGAGGAGGATGTTAGGGGCCAGCCATCCAGCTATCTAGCCAGTCACGGAGTAAGAAGGAAAGAACAGTCTATAGACATAGAGAAAGATAAAAACCCAGAGGCAAATGGTAGTCGGGATAACTTAAGTTAAGAAAAGCTGGCAAGAAACATGTAGTGATAGGGAGAGTGTAGGCCTGTTTTTTGTCCGTACGGCTAGCTTTACATCCGAAATAACAACATATAAACTGTATTTATTTAAGCATTGTCTGGCCCATTATATTTAGCCTCTTTTTAGCGAACTCTTACATCTTGTTTAACCCATATCTAGTAATTAGTGTATTATCACGGGGTCGTGGCTTACCGGGAAGATTTTAACCCATGTCCATCTTGGGTCT
>LOJH01044791.1:0-13721 GCA_001685095.1 Ellobius talpinus | reverse complement strand
GGATTCCCCTCTGTATGCTGTGAATACCATTGGTTAATAAAGAAACTGCCTTGGGCTGTTGATAGGGCAGAACTTAGGTAGGCAGGGAAAACTAAACAACATGCTGAGAAAAAGGAGGCAGAGTCAGGGGCAAGCCATGTAGCTCTGCTCAGGAGACAGATGCTAGAACTTTACATGGTAAGTCACTGCCACGTGGCAATACACAGATTAATGGAGATGGGTTAAATTAATATGTGAGAGTTAGCGAGTAGGAAGCTAGAGCTAATGGGCCAAACAGTGATTTAAATAATATAGTTTCTGTGTGGTCATTTTGGGTCTGAGCAGCTGGGGACCAACAAGCGGCCTCCTTCAACAGAGTAGTACTACATTGTGTAATTGTACCACATTTTTTCATCCATTCTTTGGGTGAGGGACATCTAAGCTGTTTCCAGGTTCTAGCTATTACAAATAATGCTGCGATGAACAGAGTTGAACAAATTTCCTTGTAGAATAATTGAGCATCCTTTGGGTATATTCCCAGTAGTCGTTGCTTGGTCCTGAGATAGGTTGATTCCCAATTTTCTGAGAAACCACCATTCTGATTTCCAGAGTTATAGAAGTTTGCATTCCCACCAGGAATGGAGAAATGTTCTCCTTACTCCTCCACATTCTCTCTAACATAAGCTGCCATTGGTGTTTTTGATCCTTGCTATTCTGACTGATGTATGATGGTATCTCAGAGTTGTTTTGGTTTGCATTTTGCTAATTACTAAGGATATTGAACATTTCCTTAAGTGTTTTTAGGTCATTTGAGATTCTTCTGTTGAGAATTCTCTGTCACATTCTGCACCCCCATTTTTTTTAAATTGGATTAAGTGGAAATTTGATGTCAAATTTTTTGAGTTCTTTATATATTTTGGAGATTTAGTCCTCTGTCTGAAATGGGAGCTTTAGTAATCCTTTAGTCACAGCTGATGACAGTTTAAACCATGGTTCTGTAATTGATAACACTGGCAATGAGGATGATAAAGCTATAAGCATTCCTAATTTTTCTCTCACGTTAATTATAAAGAAAGAAATTTCACAAGTCTGCATAATCCAATCCAATCCATCAGTAGAAGCTGAATGGCACAAATAGAAAAGATGTTGCAGTAATAATAGCTGACTATGGGTATAGATTTCCAGGGGAGACAGAATAAAATATTGGCTCAGCATACTCAGTTGCACAGCTCCTTTATTTCCTATTTCAATTTACATTCTTTCTCATAAAGAATTTTCTCGACTCACAGCTCAATAAGAGAAATCATTTAAAACACACAGTAAGACTATTCATAATGTCAGAAAATTTCTTTTCATTCCTTTTTGACAGTATCTTGTAATGTACATTGGAAAACAACATAGAACTCGAACAACTGCCTAACCCATAAAACACTTTCCATTGTTGTAAATACAGTTATTTCTAAAATATAAATGGCACAGGAATATAGGACTACAAATAAAGAGAAGCAGTGAAGATTAAAATATCAAGAGTAGCACTTACAATAATATTAATATTAAATGTGAAAATATTTAATATACTACATATATTATTACATGTATATATCGTGTTTCATGTAATTTTAGCATACATTGTTAATATATGATACATGTAGTTCATATCATAAGTTCTAGAATGTATAACCCATATTTTTATATAAAACAATTTTTTAAATTTAAATGTATTTTGATCATATTCTTTCCCTCCTACAAGTCCTTTAAATTTAAATATATTTTTATCACATTCTTTCCCTCCTACAATTCCTTTCTGATCTCCCCCTTCCTACCTGGGGTAGCCCACGTGTGACTCAGTTTCCGTCTGGAGTCAATTCTAACTTTTAAGTCATTTGAATTCAAGCTTGCCTGATCTGCTTGCTCCAGTATCATTGAGGGCTATGAGAAAATTCTGATGGAGCCCATGGGAAAGAGCATTTTGACCATGAGAAAAGAACACACTATCTAGTAGAAAGAATACTGCTGATGCCAAACCTCAGGAACACAGAGCTAGAAACTGGAACTACTTACTCAAGTACAGGGATGGTCTTGTGGTTAGATACTGACTGCGTGCTGTGCTGTGCTTTGTCTTTTGTTTGTTTGTGGGTCTGCTTTTGTAAGTAAGCAGCCTCTGAAATAAACTCGGGGCTGGTTAGTATTCACCTTCAATCCTTCCGGATCTATCCTGTGTTTTCTGTCTCAGTTTCTTACAGTCTGTCATTTCCTCAACCTCATGCTCCCTTCCAGGTTCCCCATCCGACTATGTTTGAGCAAGCTCTGACACCTACCCACCTAACATTAAGTTCTTTCTCAATAACAAACAGAAACCAAACACAACAACAAAATTCCCTCAGAACAAAGAAATCAAAATATCCCCCCCCAAAAAAACCCACCAAACTGTAATCAAATAAAAACACACATTAAAAACTGTGAAGTTTATTATTTCTTGTTCAGCTACTCCTGAACATGAGGCCTGTCCTGGAGTGGTTGACAGACTCAGAGTCACTCCATTGGAGAAAACTTTATAATATGTAGTATTTAACATAGAAAATAAGTATTTGGTGCAAGATCTATCTCAGGAGCCATGGTACAGACTTTATCATCTGCTTACAGCATGCACTTCCTTAGGATGCACATCCTACAGCCTTCCCTCTACATGACGAGAGAGAAGAGTATTCTGCTAGCAGCAATGACAAAATAAATAGGACAGGTGGGCACTGTTCACATTTATATAACCCTATTATACCAAAAAGAAAAAGATAGTTCAGGAATGCATTACCCTGACTTTTCAATTTGGCATTAGACTTGATTAAACCTTGAAAATTATTTTTAGCATAGAATATTGAAATTATGTGTTATTTCAGAGCATGGGTTGTTTTTCTGAGTAACAAGTTTCAATCTGGGTTTAGATTTTAACTTTTTACTAGTTAACCCACAAGGCAAATACTAAGTGTGGAATTATTGTAAATGCTATGATGAAAAACTATGTAAAGGATCATTTTAACCAGATTTCTTTTGGTTCCTCTTAGAACATTAAAATATAATTTTAATAGAAATAATTTAATAGTAATTAACAATTAGTATCAATAATTCCTGCTATAACTCTATACAAGAAGGAAATTTTTTAAGATCCTCAATTAACAAGAAGTTGCAAAGTGTTAATTATTGATGTTTTCTACTTTACTAAAATATCTCTACATGTACTGCTGATAGATTCCATTTATAATAAGCATATAAGTTGAGTGTTAGATCATTACACAAAATCCCTAGAGTTACTTATAATGAGCATTTATTTTACAGTTGCTAGCATATACATAACTCTGAGGCACTGTGGTCGACAAAGAGGAAAAGTGAGCCCTAAATCAGAGGATGCGATTTAGTCCTTAGAGAATGATGTCTAGAGGCTTGTGCTGTGGTTCAGCTCTTAGAATGCCTTCCTACCATAAACCAAGTTGAGTTTAGTCTCCAAAGCACACAAACTAGCTGTGGGGTCACATCAGCCCTAGGGAAGTGGAAGCGAGACCATCAGAAGTTCTGTGTCATACCTGGATACATTAGGAGTTTGGACTCAGCCTCAGCTCCAGGAGAGACCGATTCAAAGACAAGAAACAGAAAAGACACCTGGCTTTAAAATTATTCAATAAGCTTTCCCCCAATGCTTTAAATAATACTGTGTCCCTGAAATAACTACCACCCACTACTTCTCTGACAGCTGCCTAGTTCTTTCTTGTCCTTCCCCCGCTTCAAACTTTTCTTATTTTTAACTTCTTTATTGAATCTTTGGAGGTTTCACATCATGCACCCCAATTCTGTTCACCTCTGGGTCCCCTTATATCCTCCCATCATCCCTGTTGTGTCCCTTCATGAAAGAAAACAAAACAAGGTAAGCAAACAGACAAAAGCCACAACAACAGCAAAATCCTCACTGGGTCATCACCAGAGCTCCTCTGGGGTATTCTGTGGCTGCCCAGTCTTAGAGGTCTTACCGGTATTGTTTCATAGGAGCAGTCTCTTGACAAGCTCCAGTAGGTCCAGCAGGTTGGATAGATGCTAGGGTGGGTCAACCCAAGGCCCAGTTGTGCGCCTGGGTGTTAGCCAGGCAGGTCAGAAGGAGCCACGTGGGCCACCCGCCTCCGTTACAGTTGCAGAGTCAGCTCCCATACATGCATGCCCTCAGAGTAGGTGGTGAAGGGTGGGGGCCCTCTCTACCAAGTGCAGGGGCCAGCTCTCTCGCTGTAGTGGCCAGCAAGAGACAAGGGCAGCTTTGCCAGGGCAGTGAAGGGTGAAACTGGTTCGGCATAGCCCTCTGATTTCATCTCACATGGTTCCTAAGGCTTCTTGAGGTGACACTGGCTACAGACATCAATTATAGACCCCCCAACTGTGGCTGGACCACGGACCCAGATATGGTTCTTGGCAGCATCCTGGCCCAGGACATCCTGGCTCTGGGTGGAAAAAATGTTCATTCAGGTGGGAATGATTCTGGCAGCCATGTGGCCACAAGACACCACCAAGACCTTGATTGGTGGAAAATCTGCTTAAATTGGTTTTAGTGTGGAATGTTTTTCTTTATATGTGCCTTGGGAGAAGAGGTTTTCTGGGTGTCGTAATCTGAGATGGAATTTGTGGAACAGGCCTCAAATCCAAACAAGACAGTAGAGGTGACAGAATGTTCTGCAGGAGATGGGCATCTCTCAACACTCCCTTTCCAAGGCTCAGAGAGCATCATGAAACAGGAACTGGAAAGACTATGAATCTGGAAGGTGGGAATGGGTGCTGTGAAACTCTCTTCTAAGCACAGCATATCTGCTGAAGAGTCCTCCACAGCTTTAAGATATGAAGGCTAATTATCTCTGGTTTGGTTAACAATATCTGCAGGAGAGCCAACCAGTTACTTATAGTAAATTATTTTTTTCATTGATTTATTTACTTATTTTACATGCCAATCCTAGTTCCACCTTCCTCCTCTCCTCCCAGTCTCCCTTTCTCCCCACACCACTTCCCATCCACTTATCACAGAGGTTAGGGCCTCCCCAGGGAAGTCAACTATGACTGTCCCATCCCCTCACTAGGCAGGACCAAGGTCCTTATCCCACATGCCTCAGCTGAGCAAGGAATCTCTACATAGAGAATGGGTTTGACAAAATCAGTTCATGCATTTGAGTTAGATCCTGGTCCCACTGCCAGTGGCCCCACCCATATACTGTCCAAGACACACTCTTGTCACCTATACTGGGGACCTAATTTGGTCCTATGCAACTTCTGCAGTTGTCAATCAGGAGCAAGTAATCTTCCTCAAGTTTGGGTCAACTAATTCTGTGGGTTTCCCATTACAGTCTTTACCCCTTTGTTCATATTATCATTCATCCCTCTCTTCACCTGGAACTTGGCCTAGTGGTTAGATCTCTGTATCTGTCTCCATCTGTTTCTGGAATAGCATTCTAACTTTTCTGGGTTGTAGACTGTAGGCTCGCTATCCTTTGCTTTATGTTTGTTATCCACTTATGAGTGAGTATATACTATATTTGTCTTTCTGAGTCTGGGTTATCTCACTCCGAATGCTTTTTTTTTTCTAGTTGCTTCCACTTACTTGCAAATTAAACAATGACATCTTTTAATTTGCAGTTAAAAATTCTCATGGGTATTGGGTAAGAATGAGGCCCCACCCATAGCTGAGGGGTTATTTGTAGTTGATGCTGCTGGAAGGAGAGTCATTTTTATTTAGAGGCCTGGCCACTGGTGGGTACCTACGCTCCTGTGAAGGATGCCAGGTCTGTGTAGATAGTGGCACTAATTAGATGTGGTGAGTTAAAAATTTTAAAATAAATGAATAAATAAATGCAAAAGAAGACATAAAGTCAGAAGAGATGTATTGGAGAGTCTTGTGGCCAATTGGAGGTAGAGAGTGAGGAGTATATATGGTTGAAGACACATTGTATACATTTATAAAATTTTCAAAAACTAAAAAACAGTATGATCTAGCAATATGGTTATCATCTAATGCCTCAGTGCTAGAGTAGTAGCATCAAGGCCATTTAAATGATATCTTTAACATTATAGCTGACTGCAATTCAGTTTTCTGTTATGGCAGAAATTAATGGGATTTGATCCCATGTTTTCATTGAATAATTATATGCAACATTGGAATTTTTATGAATCCAAAATGTTATAGCGGTAGCCTATAAGAGTGTTGGCTGGAGTTACTACACAATCAAGGCTGGAATTATATTAGGAAATGTCGATATTGTGAAGGGAATTCTTACTAATAATTACAATTATTTTAGATTTATTTATTTAATTATTTTATATGTCTGTGTGTTTTGCCTACATGTATGTATGTATACTATGTGATGGGAGTGAGAGACTGCTCTGAACCACCATGTGAGTGCTAGGAACCTAACCCATGTCCTCTGCAAGAGGACACAAGTGGCCTCAGCTGCTGCATCAACTCTCCAACCCAATGCACAAATTTATGTCATTTTCATGTTAATTAGTGGCATACACCCTTCACAGAAATTTTGCTAACCCAACATAATTACCTCCAAAAGAGAATTTTGTGTCATTGCTCTTTAAAGCATAGTATCTGTAAACGAAGAGGACCTTGCTTACGGAGATAGATGACAACATTCAGTGTAATTGTGAAGGAAACATTGTTTCCTCTGCAATAATACAGCTTGTCGAGTCTTCTAGCACTTGACATGTGACCTTTGAGGTTGTTTTGCATGGTGCACACCTTTCTTGTTCTGAGTCGCATTAGCTCTGTCTAGAAATGGAATACATTAATTACTTCCATTCTTTTTATTTGGAATCCTGGACACTGTTCCCAGAAGAGTCATGGTTTGAAGTGACTCAAAATCTTAGTGCTCTGAAAGGTAATGGAAGTTGGCTTATGCCAAACCTGATAAAAGCTTAGTTGAAAGGAAATAAACACTGAATGAATGTCGGACAGACTTAGTTTTCTTTGTGTTCACCTCAAGCATACCTTGAAAGCCTAGTAACTGTGCTATCTTATGTGACACATGTCATCACAGAACCATGCCTCCAGAAGCTTCTATGCCCCTCTAGGCAGAATTACAGTTTTAAAACTTCAAGGGAAAGAAAGTATGACTGTATAAAAGAACTAACAGAAGGGGTTTTATATGCTTCTCCCACAATCATTCTCATTTTGTCACCTGTACTGGCAGGCCAGCAATCAATCCTTCCTATTAACGTGCCCGCTTTGGCTTCTGTCAATGTAGTTAGTAATTCTTCTCTTCTAGTCTCACATTTGCATCCCATTGCCCTTAACCCTGTTCCTGCCAGCTAGTTCTTGGGACAAGTTATGGCTCGTTTCTCTTTCTTCTTGTTAGCATGTAATCACTGTTCCTAACCATGCACCCTCTGTTCTCTTTCAGCACTTGAAGATTTCCTTTAGTTCTGGTTCACAGTCCTCCACATCTTTCAGATATGATGACTAATTATCACTGGTTTAGTTGATTTTATTCAAAGTGATGGCTGTCTCAAAAGAATTTCTCTCCATACCTCTTTATATTTAGTGTGTGTGTGTATGTGTACAGAAATGAATGTGCCATATGTCACACGGGGTCAGAAGATAACTTGTTAGAGTCAGGTGAGTCGTGGGGATTTAGGTTGTCAGAGATGGTAGCAAACACCAATACCCAATCGGCTATCTTGCCATTCCTGTCTTCATAATAATTCTTATGAACTATTTTTCCTATTGTTCTAATTTTTATTGGGTTATTTTCTTTACTCTTTCTACTTGCTTTTTTACTTTTTATGTGTATATTTCTTTTTATAAGATGCTATAAAAGAAAGTAAATAACTAGGAGATTCACAGCTTTGGATAAAACCAACCCAAGATGACTGGATTTAATTAGAAGGACTGAAACACATACCTCTAAAGCTTGAGAACTAAAATCCATATATAAGAGAAAACATGCAATATTTGATACTTTTGGTTTGGGGATACTTCATTCAGGAGGATTGCTCTAGCTCTGCCCACTCACCTGCAAATTTCCTTTTCTTAGCAGATGAACGATATTTCACTGTGTAGATGTGCTGCATTTTAATTATCCAACCATCAGTTTATAGACATCTAGGCTAGTTTCAGGATCTGGCATTGTGAGTAAAGCAGCAACGAGCGTGCATAACCAAGTAGTAAGATGTAGAGTCCTTTTGGTGTATGCCCAGGAATACATATGTGATAGGATCTTGAGGTACATAATTTTCCATTTTTGTGGAAATTTCATACCGAATTTTACAGTGTCTGTACACATTCACATGCCTCCAATTAATGAGTAAGTGTTCCTCTATCCCTGCATTCATGTAAGCATGTGCTGCCAAATTTTTCTTTGATCTTGTCCATTTTTACTGAAGTAAGATAAGGTTAGTTAGCCAATAGCAGATCAGCTGAAAGGAGGGACTTTCAAAGAAATGGAAAACTGGGTATTGTGTTGTAAAGAGATAAAGGAAAAAGTAGAATAGGAGAATTGAATGAGGATGGGGTGAGAAGGCAAGGTAAAAAGATAATATAGGGTGGGAAACTAACAATAATGGCCTTTCAAAAAGCTAATGCAAATGTACTACTGCCAAAGCTTCCTAAATTGTAGGTATCTATGAAAGAAACTTAAATCGAGTCTCCATATGACAGCGCTTCAACTAGATAGTTCATGTCACCAAATAAAATTTCCAGTGCCAGTAATGGGTTACAAATTGTTGAGCCATTAGTAAAAGAGATCCCATAGTACCCCCCCAATTGCAGGCCATTGTCAAGGTTATTGGTTACCTTCCACAATCTGACAGCAATACCCTATTGCTGAAGACACAACTGACTTATGTCATCAAATATTGAGAAATTGAGCTGATACTCCATTAGAAGATTCTCCTCTACTGACTTGCATCCACAGTGCTGGAAAGTACTCTGCACACTACCAGAGGAAAAGAGGAATCATCAGAATCAACTAATTACAAGTTCTGTGACCTACAGTCATAGCCCACTGGACAGTTTCTACACCCCATAAACCTCTCCGTCGATGCAATAATCCAAATCAGACCAAATCAAACCGAATTAGAAAAAAAATAAATAAAAAACAAAAAACCCAGGTTTAATGGATACCAACACTCCCAGGTGGCTTTCCAGTCCCCCAGAGATGAGACTGAGAAGGAAGCCCAGAAAACCACATGTTTGTTTTCTCGGGGGCAGTTTAAATATCTTGTGGGAGTGGTCTTGAGCATCTCTGGGGAGGGGTCACCATTTGGTGGGCTTTCTCAGAGGTGGAGTCTGGATTGAGGTAACTCTCAGGGTAGGGGGCTTGGGATGGAACTTCCACCTAAACATTCCAGACTCTTTGGATATATGGATGTCAGTGGTTGAGCTTCCACCCAAACACCCACCTGTAATTTATATGGATGCAGCATTATGTGACATTAATGTTATGGGAGTAACCAACCTCTTTTTGATAGGATTTAAGGTCCACTCCATGCGCTGGAATCCGAGGATGATTCTGTAAAGGGGCCAATAAACTGTGACTAGATAAGTCTTAGTTTCTAGGGGAAAACTTACTATTGTTATTACTCTAAATGACCATATCAATACAATGACTCCTAATGACATACGGCTCTACACATACTTCAGTATATTGCTCAGCTGTTATTAGAGAAGCTGTTTCTTTCAGTGGATGATAGTTACACAGACATCCTCATCTGAACAATGGTAGAGGGTGATAGATTTTGGAGCCCTCTGTCCTAAGTGAGATGTCGGTATCAAGCCAACCTCCTTGAAGCTACGGACTTTATATGAAAGAGCCTTAGAGGTGGCAGATGACTCCAAGAAAACCGTTCTTCCATACCGAATAGAAGCAATACATATGTTAACACAAAGGACCTACACAGATTCAAACCAGACTAAATTCAGCACTGAGAGAGAGAGACATGGTCCCACATCCCTAATCAGGCAGCTATATGCAGCTGATGCCTACTAAATAAGGGAAAATTAGTTTTCTCCAATAAAATAGCATTGAGTTCATCAACCATACACCAAGTATATCCCATATTCAATGCTGGCTAACACAAAATGGACTCCACAGTTTGGGGTCTATTTGTTTTTTGTCTTTTGTGGGATTTATTTATTTATTTATTTTAGTTTTGTTTTGTCTTGGTATTTTTGTGTTTTGTTTGTTTTCATTTTAGCTTTTTTAATTTTTGAGAGGGAAAGAGAACATGATGTTGGGATGGGTATGGAAGTATAGAGAATCTGGGGTGGTGTAGCAGGGGAAAGAATATGACTGAAATGGTGTATAAAAAATTAAATAAAAACAAAAAATAAAAGAAAATTCAATTATAACAATGATGATGTGATTTTCCTTAGTAAAATATACTCTTTCATGTTGTTTACCCCTATCAATACTCAATAGCAAGTATGAGCCTAATATTTTTATTGAATTGGTTTTAAATAACTTAAATATAACTAAAATACTCAGAAAAATGTGAGTTGATAAGGCAAAAATATTATGTTTTATATGAGAGCCTTGATCATCTTCAGATTTTGGTATCTGTGAGAAGTCCTTGAGTCAATGAGTTGCTCCTAGACCCCAACAGATAACTGTGCATTGTTGAGCTCATTTACTGTCGGACTACATAGGAGATAGGTCTGAGTTATCAAGGCAATAGTTATGTTCGTAAATCTCCACTTAGTAAAGTTAACACTATAATCAATAATTAGAGTGCTAGTAAAATTGAGTAATTTAATTAACCCTATACAGGTCAGAACTTAATTGTCACAAATATCTGAGCCACATAGCTAAACTGTTGCTTCCAAGAATGGGTTGGGAATTTTCTTAGCAAGCCTCCTCCCAGTGGATCTCGAGTAATGTTTAACATCACTAAGCTGTAGGCACTGAGTTTAGATCACAGTAGATGCCCCTTATTTCTTCTTTATTAGGAAACATCAGTCATTTTAAGTAGATGTTGTGATCTGCTTTTAGAATATGTGATAACAAATCTTTACTGTCACCTTGACTACATCTAGAATCAACTATAATCCAAGCATCTGGGCATATCGGTGAAATTATCACTTATCTTGATTCAATAATTTTAGGTGAGAATACCCACCCAAAATCTAACCTACACCTTATGGTGAGAGTCCACGTAAGAGGGCATGGAAGAAGCCTGTTCCTTCCCTGACTGTTCTCACTCTCACCGGCAAATCCATCTCTCCTGCTGCCAAAGCATTACTTCAGAAGAATTAGAAACATCTTCTTTGGGGGTCCAGCATAGACTCAGGAACCAATGAAACATCAATGAAACCAATGAAACTGGGCTGAACAATATCTGGATCCTTGGCCTTTCCATGAGGAAACAGTCGTTGTTGAATAAGCTGCACCACTGTCTGTAAGCCATTCTGGAAAATTCCCTTTTAATATGTCTGGATTCATTCTAGCAGCTCTATTCCTCCAGAGAATCCTAATACAACATTAAAGGGGAAAATACACCCACACTAAACATTATTGAGAATACTTTAAGTAGCTTGTGAACCTGATGCTGAGTATGTAAACATCAAATAGAAATAGTTTAGCTACACTGGAAAGTGGAAACCTAAAAAAAAAAAACTAAAAAAGAAATCTTAAGGAAGGGTTAGACTGTATATGAACAAAGCAGTATTTTCTTAAGGTAAGCATTACAGTGAATTAGAAAAAGTGAAGGATTCTGCAAAGTTCTGCTTCTGTGGTCCTGTAATCCATTTGGTTTTCATGCCAATATAATCACCGTTAAGACCACAAGAGACGGGTGAGAAGTTGTTCACTTTCCAAAGTCAAGAGCTGATAAATTGGTTTATTTTTCAATGTTACTGTAATTCTTCATTGGATCTGGAAATAATTTTTATTTACAATTCCAATATGGATTAATATATCCTTCCTTTTAGTTATTGGTGTTTTATATTTGTATTCTTTGTTGTATAGTCTAGGTCTTTCTCAGCTTTCAAATTCAGTGAAAATAAATCGGCTTTAAATGCTTGCAGATGAGCTGAATTAATTACTGGCAACTTCATTTATTCTTCTGTGCTGTAGGCCACATTCACTAATGCAGAAAACACCCTTCTTATTTTCCACCCCCCAAAATCTGACATGTGACTTTTAGCTTTTCTCCCCCAATATTTCTCCCCTTTCTCATGGTACTTCTTGTCTCTCTTATACTTTCCTTCCTCCCACCTTTACGTAAATATAGGCTTCGTGTTTTAAAATAAATGTTAGTATTTAACCCTCTTATTTCTCAAAAAAGTTTGTGGTTGTCCACATACATAGAAAGAAAGAAGCCATGATTAACTCGATGGCTAGGATTACCAGCCATGAGCATGACTGCTGAGGTATTGCCAACCTATGGATCTTTAAGTAGATGATTATAAAGTCAACAGCAGCCACCTGAGTACTGGTCAAAATACTTACAGGCTATCTATGTAATCCTCCTTGTAAAGTCATGATCAGTTACAGGTGAGGAAATGGAAACTCTTGTTGGGTAACAATCTGCTAAAAGGTTTCACAGACAGGAAGTGTAGAGGAAATCAACAAGTGCCCTTGGAGGGGTGAAGGAAATTTACAGGGTGAGATGACATTATTGTTAGGTCCTTTAATTTCTAACTCTGTTTGTAGTGTCCCATTCATTTAGACTAGTTTCATAGCAAAACTGGGCCAAGAGTATAGAGAATAATGCTGTCTTTCCCCACCCACACCCTCTGCCTACTGCCAATGGTCTGCACCATTGTTATGTATTGTTACAATTTATGCGCTTGCAGTTAGACTTCATTAACTTCTGAAGTGTAGTATAGTGTGGGTTACATGCATGATCAGATATGTGGAGATGCACCTTGAGTGTTTCTCCTATTTTCCCCTCTCCCTACAGTCTCTGTAGTTTGGCTTCTGGGAAACATCAGAACTGGAGCCATGCACTCTGTCATAGGTTTTGCAGATCAGCTATATGTTTTTGGTGTTCCTCCAAGACATGTCAAGTTCTGATGAATGGCACTACTGTTGAGTAGGAAAACAACTTAAGGAACTGTTAAAAACAATATATTCATTTCAGTTTGAAAAGAGACGTAGGTAGGCTTTCTATATTTGAACATTCCCTGATTCCTTTGAGTGGAATCAGAAGCTTATAATAATCAAGGCAGATCACTTAGTGCAGAAACTTTTAAAGGTAATGGAAACATCTAGAGGTGAAACACTGAGATATGTCTTACAGGAAAAGAACTATAGGCAAATTAATGGTTGTTGTGTGTGGTAGATCAGTCTTTTCCAGAGACAAGCTACCTGATAGGTTATCCAATCCCAAGTGATCAGCCTTAAACACACATATACATGAGCAACACTAAGTGGATAATATATATCTGTAACATGAGGGCCAGCTTGTTGGGGTTTCTGTCCCACCTGATACCCCACAGCCGGCAAGCCCCAAAGAAAATCACACAGAGATCTCCATAAGTTATAAAACTGATTGGCCCATTAGCTCAGTCTTCTTATTAGCTCTTGTAGATTATATTAACCCATTATTCTTATCTATGTTAGCTACATGGCTCTCAGTACCTTTCAGTTGGGCAGGTTACATCTTGCTTCTTGGTGGGCTGGGCTGGGATGTGGGAAGAGCTTCCTTCTTCCCAGAATACTCCCGTTTGAAGGCGTAAGTCATAAACAATCCCACACCAGTTGGGATCCAAAGGGGTA
>LOJH01044790.1:9404-19652 GCA_001685095.1 Ellobius talpinus | reverse complement strand
TATAATTCAATGCAACTGAAATCAAATTATTCATATTTTTCGAGTACTTCCTTGTGTTTCTCATGAGAGTATGAACCTCATTGTGTTTCAAAATCATCTTTTAATATCCCATTTTGAACGAGGTATTAAGTTTACAATTGCTATAGAAGTCTTGATATGTGTAACACTTTTCTCTTGAGTTTTATCACACTAATCTTTGATAACATAGGGAGAAAACCACATAACCAAGTACAAAGTTGCTTGGAATTTTAGGGTGTAAATGCAGAAAATATTTAAAACAATTAAAAATGGATAAACCTATGAGTGCATTGTTTGGTGTGACAGGCACTTGACATTGAGTATTATGTAAATTAAAAGACTATTTGGGCTATTGCTTCCTTAATAACATTTACAGGCAAATATCTAATACAACAAAAAAATAGAGACCTTAAAATAAACAGAATATAGCACAAAACTTCTTTTTATCCATATGTTAGCCTGCTAGCCTCTAGAAAATTCCATGAGGCTGAGAAATTTTTATTTTTCCAGCCATATTTGTATACAATCCAAAACAAGAGTATCCATTTCCTCCTCGTTCACTGTTTCTCCTATAACAAGGTCAACTGCTAAAGAACATCTTGCTGCTCACGTTCCTGCCCAGTTTTAATTGAAATGTTGTGATAAATTTCACTGCCCGGTCAGATGTCATTTTCTGGTTAAGGAGGGTCAAGTTGGTCTCTTAAAGAACCACTTTTGATTTTTATAGTGTCCAGTGACTTGTTCCTGTAAGCTGATTCACTGCAGTTCTGACCTCTGTCCCCTCAGGCGGCCTTGGCCAGCAGGCAAGTCCCTAGTTTCTCTATAGCCAATGCAGGAAAATAATTTATTAAAACTTTGCTTTTCATTTTATTAGTATGAAAATAAGCCTTTTCTTAATCAATTGAACAGTAAGCATTCTTTTTATTGCTATAGGCTACAAACTAAAGGCCATTTAACATAAATAGAATGAAACACATATAATCAGCAGTAAATATTTTTGATATGTCAGCATAAATAACTTGGTTAGCAGAAAAACCTGCCTCCCTGATTATAAAGTTAGATAAATAAATATGACAGTTGTTGAAATTTGGAAGACCATATTTTGGCTGACAGTCCTTAAACAAATGATTTATTTAAAATTATGGCTTTGGGTTGGTAGTTTAATAATCTACCCAACATTCTGAACAGGTATTTGAATATTTTCAGTGTTCATATAGAATATGACTTATATTTCACATGCGGATAATGTTATGTTATAGATATTACAAAATTCCTCATCAAAGAGGGAGTGGATTTTGGAGAAGATACACAAACTGCAAAGTAAGATAAGGGACAAATCAGAAGACAGCAAAGCTTTTATTTCATCAATGAAAACACTGCAGAGGTGACACCAGTGAACAGAGCCATATCCTTACTGGCTGCCTCACTGAGCATCTCTTAAGTATGGTGTGTAATCACTCAGAATCATCCACCTCCCTCTGAGGAAAGGTTTTACTAAGATTCATAGGGTCCCATTGTTCGGCTTCAAAGGACCATCTTGAGCATCCTTGCATGTCAGTAACATTTTATAGTTTTGTATAATGACTTGAAAATTCACTCATAATACTTGAATAGTAATTTTATTTTATGATTCAGGGCAACTTGTATTTTACTTGTATGGCATACAAAAATAAAGAAAGGGACTGTTTTAATATGCACCTATAATGTCTTATCAAATAGTATTTGGCCTATGTTTTATTTAACTATTATAAAAACATGCACATGATAATAAATTATCAAATCTCTCCATTGTCAATGTTTTATTCAACATGCTGAGAATAAATAGATTATCAAATCTTTATGAAAAAAGAGCCTTTTTGAATGGTGGATAGGAATTAATGAGGAATTTAGATTTACCTGCAATTTATGATTGTGCTTTGGCAAGCCACTGAGATAACTGTAGAGTATGTATCATTAAGAACTTTAGATTGTAGAATTATTACTACTGAATTTGAAATTGCATAGACTACCTAAAGTACTCAAAAGGATAAAACATAATATGAATGCCCTTGTTTTTATTACTTCTTGGTTGATTTTGCTCTGCTGCCTTCAATATCTAAACACAGTGGTGTTTACACTTCAAAACTCTTGCAATTTATATAGTTATTGATAGTCATACAAACCTCAGAAGAGTTTACTATTCTGAGATACCATAGTGACAGAGTGTTGCTGTGCCAGGATTATATTCTTATCATGAAATATAAGCAAGAAAGTTTTGTGTATAACAAAGGAATGATATTTTTAAATTGAAATCTCCAGTTCTTCAAAAAAAAACCCTCAGGCTCTAGGTATGAAGATGGAAAAATTCAATTTATTTTTATATATTGAAAGGGATGGGTAGAATGATAAAATTATTATGTAATTTCAAAAGTAAATATTTTCAAAATTGTATAAACAAATGATTTTGCAGTATATATGAAGACACATAATTATGTCTAATGTAGCTTCCATTTTTATCCATTTATTTAAACATTGTGCCATCACTGCTCTGGCTTAAATAATGCAAGAAGCCACAAAAGTGAACATTATGTGTTTGATTGTTTTAAACTCTGTGTTTGTGCAAGCATAGGCAGGTGGGAATTGCAAACTTTGAGTGTCTCCAACCTTGACATTAGAAGCTTTCTGGAATTGGGTGAGAACATGCTCCATAGAACATAGAACTATCCCTTCCCTTGGCTTCATAGCTGTTGGAAAATGAAGATAAGAACTAGAATCTTTAACCTTGAACTTGTGAGATATTGACAACAGAGCCTTTGCACGTGGTTTGTCTGACACTCCATGGGAAACAAAGTCAACTAAAGCAGGAAGAAAAACATGTGAAATGAGTCATTAGGCAATTGTTATGATTACACTGGTGTCTAACTGTCCTGGTCAAAGTCCATCCGGTCACCCTGTGAAGGATTGCTACAAGTGATATTTCATATCTCATGTGAGTTACATTTCAACTCTAAATGGTCTCAAAGTATGTAACAAGTAATACAAACAAAAAATAGCAGAAGCCAAGTGTCTCTCAGGTGTTTCTGTAAGGATTTTTATACAATGGCTTTAGTATTCACAAGAATCTACTTTTCAAATTAATTATAGTAATTATCCCTATTTTATAAGTGATGACATGACATAAAATATAACTAAAGCTAACAGTGTTATGATTCAAATTTAAATCACGCTCTAAAGTGGTTAGGCTGTATGTCTCACGATTTAGGGGAAGAAGCATAGTTATGAAATTTGTCATGCCCCAAGGTATGAAGAACTAGCTATCTACAAAGCATGAATTTGAATGTAGGCCATTCTGACAGAAAAGTAGAACTACTATGTGATCTAGTAGTACAACTCCTGGTAACACGTCTCAGGAAATGGAAATCAGTTAATAACTGAACAGCGATGTTTACTGTGGCACCCTCCACAAGGGCCAAGTTGGGATTCAGACTAATGATTCATCAACGAATGATGAATAAGACAGTGCAGTTTAGCTACACAATGGAGTTTAATTTACTTATAAAGAATAAAATATGTAGTTTTCTGATCAATGGATGGAACAGAGGATAAGATAAATAAGACAGAATGAGAAAGGCCAAATCACCTTTTAGGTTTCACATGTGATGTATATGAAATATGTAACTATTTCTTTGAGAATATATGAAACATAAATGTAAAAGAATACATATAACATGAAATAGAATGGCGAGTATGTATAAAAAATTGGAAGGATGGGATGGAGGATGAAAGAAGTAGAGGACAATGGGTGTATAGTGTGTAATATACTTGAATGAAAATGTCATGGAACCCATCATGAACATGCACTAATAATTTTTATAAATCTAGGTGTTCTAACCATCTCATTAGTGTCTAACAAATGTGAGGTGTGTCTCAGGTAAGAAGACTTTAAACCAGAAGTTCTTCGGTTCTCAACATATGTCTCTGCAAATAGAGAATATGATCAAATCATACTTAAATTGATACATTCTGTGCATTTGGTTGTCTGAATTAACAAGTCGCATCAAAGCGAATAATGCCTTGGATGTTAGTGTGCAAGCATGAGATGTGTTAGACCTTTGCTCAGGGCAGATGTGTACTCTCTCTGAGAGAAATGTGATATTGATTTTACTTGTAGGTGAATATAATGAGTAGGGGAAATCTGTGCAAGGGAGAAAACCAAGTCTATATGATAAAATCATTAAAACTATATCACTTTTTTTCCTAAGGCTTTAAAATCCACCAAATATTCCACATGCAAGTGGACACTGAGCTTTATTGTGAAGTCTCCTCTGCAGTTAATTTTACTATGCTTGTCATCCCTTCCAGTTTATGTCTGCTGATTATCAGGCATAGTTAATAAAAATAGGGATGAAAAAAATGACATAGCAAATATATTCATGTACATATATTAAATATACATTGTGCATAATAAACACAAGTAGTGTTATACACACATATAGTATTATCACAGTATTTCCTTTGTGCTATTTTATTAACATCTTAACAAGAACCATCAATAATTTTGTTAAATATAGTTGATTCACTTAATCCATGATTACTTATTAAGGAACTTCTAAACTTCATCAGGCCTCAGTATTTTCACCTGCTTTTATATACTGTGCCCTTTGGCTTATAAAATAATGAATTTATCTTTGAGATCATGTCTTTTTTGTCCCGTCCAATGCCTAGCAGATGCCACCTGTTTCCAGCGGACAGGTTGTTTGTTGTCATTAGGGCACAATACGAGGGACGGGATGGCTTATAAACACAGTTGTTGGAGTATAATGACTTAAGCTCTTTACGGAGGTGGATCATCTCCCAGCACAATGCTCCCCAGGACAAAGTAAGACCAACCGTCTTTAACAGCATCAGCTGCCACACCAAGTTTGGTCCTTTGCCACAGACACTAAGTCTCTTTTGTTTACCGGGTAATTAACAGTAATGATGTCTTGCTGCTTGCCTTTGTTTCAGAAGCAAGCCTCCTTCTTTGCAGATTTGGATGGACTCAGAGGCTCAAGCCCATGGCCTGACTGTCATTAAGTACCAGCAGGCAGTTCTAGGCTTAATTACCTCTGTTTTGTTCTGTACATTGGGCAATAAACATCCAGTCTAAAGGCAATTTGTAGGCAAGAGGGGAGAGGAGAAAGGAGGGGGGGTGCCTCCTTTCCCAGCAATACATTCATCAAATAAACTAACTTAAAAATGTTTTGACCTTGAGTTCTTAAACATTATTGTAATTCCAACATCTTATAAGGAAAATCATTTTAAAGAAAGTTATTCAAATAAAGCACAACTCTACAGATAGGCAGTCTGTTTATGAAATATGAGGGAATTCAATTACCCATGAATGGATGAATGGCTTTTTCTCCTCTCTTTGTCTGGTCATCATTGTTAACATGCATTTCTTTAACAAAAGATATCAAAATAAACAGAAATGTCTTCAGTGAACTATGAGCCCGCAGATAAATGGCCTATATTTGGGAGTCTGCTTTTCTGTGTTGCATTTAGCATAGGTATGATTTATTTAATGATACATTATTGAATTTTTAGTATAATCACACTATAAAAGAAAAAATTACTACATAATAATGAACCAAGCTCTAAGTCACATGCAGATTTTAATTTTTTTCTTACAAAAGTAAGCCTTCTTTATTAGTCTTAAATGAAATTTGAAATAATTTTATATAAATTGCCTATGCCTAAATGGAAACTGTGCAATTTATTTAGTAATTATAATTCTTGAATCCACTGAATGTGTCATGAATTCATAATATTTCATTAATAAATTATACTTCAAAATAAACCTTAGTGTGCAATATTTTTTACTGTCCAGTATTTACTAGTGGTCTCTAAAAACATTTTAAATGCCCAGATCCTGAAATGATAAAGAAAATTCTACTAGTTATAATTTGTGATGTCATTGCATTTTTAACTAGATAGCTTTTAGAGACAAATGATCAACCATTCAAAATCAAGTTTGCCTTCAATGCCTATAAATATTTAATTATGCTATAAAACATTATATGCCTTTCAAGTTTCTATCATATGCAGATTAAATTACAGTCCCTTATATTCCTGTTGAAGAGTTTCACTACATCTTTCATATAATGAAATAATTTTATACCACCTTTAACAAATTTGAATAAATCTTCTATGTAAGTTTTCATGTGAAAGGGTGGAGGTATTAGAAAAATGTGTGTTTTTTTAAGTTTTGAAAGAAAATTTACACCAAAAGAAACCATTTTTTTCTTAACTTCACCCAACATAGTAAGTTGAGAATGTTTCCATGCCTTATTGATGTTCTTCAGTTTTCTCCACATGGAATATGTTTTAAAGGCAGTATGGCCATTTCTACTACTTAATAGAAAGAAAAGTGATGTTTTATCAACATTAAAGTACACTTTCCCATTTTTAACTATATTTTGAAAAATAAGTTTGCATAGCCTGAATAATTATTTGCCACCCTTTATGTGGAGATAGAGATAGGAGCAAATTCTTCAAATGTTCAATAGTACTCACCAAAGCAAAAAATATCAGATTTGCTTTTAGTTTCACTGCTATAATAAACCAGTTAGAGCAAATTCGTACTAAGAAGTGTTTATTTTTCACTGAATTCCCCCACTATTGACTTAGAATGAATGGCATTCATTCCGATGAAAGAAGAAACACATAGATTGTGAAAGGGGAATGAATGTGAGTGGAAATGTACAGTTCATAATCATAATTAATATAACAGACATTTAAATACGATAGATATTTCCAAACTACCAGAACTTATCTGCAAGTCTTGAACCATAGTGATGCTGAATCTCCAGGTACACTATAACCCCAAGGCTAGCGCTAGAACCGAGAAGGCCATCACAGGATGTTTCATATTGTTCTCATACATGAAGTAAACATAAAGGACTTAAATCCAAGCTTTAAAATCATAGATGCCTTGCTTTGATTCCTATCAGAATACTTACTATTTATCACAATTTCTTTTGTGTAAATGGAACATCACAATAATTACTATCAAAGTGTGTTCTCAACTGGGAAATAATAATTTTTATATCTATGGAATAAAGGTTTCTGACAATCACTTCCTGAAAAATACCACAAATGCTCATGGATGAAGCCTGAGAAGGTGTTTGAGATCCGCAGACTGCCCCTTTTTTCAGTTGGCATGCTTTGAATAGAGATTGCTTTCTATATGTGAAACCACAACAAATGTAATAACATTAAAGAACATAACTTGTAAATTGTGACTCTATGATATGCTGTGCATGTGAGAAAGCTCTTTCCTCCACAAGAGAAGATCTTGATCTCCTGGTGTTTATCGAACAGTGACAGCTGAAGTTTTCTTGTTCATTACAAGTTTGTGTGAATGAGCTGCTCAGATACGAACCTGGAAATTTTAAACCTTTATAGACAGAAGGTTTTGTTGATTTGGTCAATACGATAAAGTCCACATGCACCAAAAGCTTTGGGCACAGAACTTTCAGTAATTTCAACAGGAATTAAAATGTAAAATTGAGGGCAAAACTAAGGAACTTTTCCTCTGATCAAGCATGTAGGTGAGGATAAAATTATATAACTTTATAAGGACAGTGCAAATTTTTTGATAAGCAGTAAATATTAAATGTAACATATAAGATACATTTGGGAGAAAGTTGTCTCTTTTGTATGTTTTGAAGATTTCTCTCTTTTTTGTTCTCTCTCTTCTATGGACAAATTGCTTTTGAATTTTCCTTACATATCACAGAAAGAGTAGGAAGTAATAATGATGATGACGATGCCAATCCAACTTTAGTATCTGATTTTCTCCTTATTTCTCTGGGAGCTCCAGTTCAGTCTTTACCACCCTGTAAACACTTATTTAGCAAAAGGAAACAGAATGCGTTTTTTCCTTCAGGCTCTCCACACTAGTATACTGAAATAGCAGGGAAGGGAGAAAAAGCCCATAATGCTTCATTAGTTAATTGTGCAAAGTACAGCTCTTTACGGGTAAACAAGTGAAGGACATTTGCTGAATGGCCATCCCTCTCGTCATGCATATTATGGCCTAATGATGCTAGTAATGGCGGGAGCTCCTGGAGAGTCATCTGTCAAATTAGCACATTGAATTATTTATTGCCTCGGAGTAAAATTGTTGAAAGGTAGCAGCTGAGATGTGGTTTTTATAAATCTAAAATTCAGGGGTGGGGAGAACACCAGAAAATTCATACAGCTGCTTGAAGCATATGTTTGCTTTCGAACAGTTCCGTTTAAATCCCAACAGTCTTATTGGATGAACAGACCAAATATATTTCTTTCTTAAATATGGGGTGTGTGTGTGTGTGTGTGTGTAATTCAAAACTTTAATGCCATTATTTACAATGTGATGAGCAAAAGTTCACCTTTTGAGTTATTTTTAGCTATTTGAAGTCTTCATAGCTCATTTCAACTACATCATCTCTGTAAACCTAAGTCAAGATGTCAACTATGACTCGGAGTTGTACCCAGGCTTTAACAGGAGGGGTGTGGTTCCTGATGTCTACTCCAAACACTTGTACATAATTTCACTAAATATCAGATTATCTACAAACAAAAGAGAAAATCTGTTCTTTATTCTGGATCCTAGATGAGAAATATCCAAATAGAATTTCTTAAAAACAAGAGACTAAATATGATAAGAATATTAAAATTGGAATTTAAAACTTTAAAAGACATTGTATATATATATATACACAAATACACACACACATATATATACATACATATGTGTGTGTGTATATATATATATAGAGAGAGAGAGAATATGAGGAGGAGAATAGAAGGAAGAGAGGAAGGGAGAGAGGAAAAGACAGTTCACCAATTTTCTGTGGCCCCTATTATTTATTTTTTAAAATTATTACCTTAATTAGATAACTACTTGGCAAGATTTGGAATTAGATTAAAGAGCAAGTCAGTAGTTTCAAATTAGCAGAACAGCCTCATACATTAATTGTTCTCTCAAGTGGAATTTGAATGACTATCTCAAAAAACAAAAATTGGGAATGGTTATGTGCAGTTCAAGTTCATACATGGATTTGTCTATTGACTTATCGGGAACATCCCAGTTTTTCTCAAGATACTCTGATGCTCTTAAAACTTCTGGGCTATCTGGGACCTTACATGTGAGGAACAAAAGTGTGCCAGTGTCTTGAGAGTGGATGACTTTTTGATGAGGAAACATAAATATTTATTTATTGAATGACTGATTGAGGAATGGCAGTGTAGAAAAAGCTATTGGAGAAAATAAAAGGAAAAAATAATATAAAATCTAGTTATGTAAGTTCAAAGAAATTCTTGATAATAATATCTTTTAAAAGCATACACACTTTGCTTTCAAAAAAAATGTTTTCTTCTTGAATAGATAAGGTGACTATGGAATTAGTAGGAGAACCTCTAGGAAAATCTAATGTGATGTTTAAGGAAAGATTGTTAATTCTAAAACCATACCCTCTCTCTCTCTTCCTCTCAACCTCTCCCATTCTTCCCACACCCACCCTAATTCACTGCTGTCATCAAAATCTCTATCACACCCAAACACCAATACCACACCACACTGAATCTGGGTGTCATAACAGAAGGACTGAGAAATAGCAAATGGAAACACACTGGGTTCAGGAGCCTGTGCACTCAGAGAAGAAAACTTATTGCAATCAAGAAAACAAGGAGCAGCGTCACACTTCACAATGGAGTTGAAAAACAATCCATTGCGGGCATTTGGTTTGGAGATGTGGGTGAAGCACTTGAGACAGAAATGTCTAAAAGTTGCTTAAAACTGAGACTTGTAGCTCAAAGCAAAATGGCATAAAAATGTACGCTGAAAACTGGAAAAAGGGACAATGCTGTGGGCATACATAAGTGGGTTATTTAGTGTGCTTTGAATTATTTTTGTATTTTTATTAATATCTATGTACTGAGAGTCTCAGTGGTAGGGTAGGAGCATTTGTGATATCAGAGAGCAAACTGGGGGTATTAGTTATTCTCTTTCATCTTGTAGGTTCCCAGCAATTTAATTCAAGTTGTTAGACTGATGGCAAGCATTTTTACCCACTGAGGTCTCTAGCTTACCTTTTCCATTTCCTTGGAAAAGGTGAAAAAGATGTTAAATGGGTATCTTTTTTTTTGTTTTTGAAACAGGTTTCTCTGCAGTTTTTAGAGCCTGTCCTGAAACTTGCCCTGTAGACCAGTGTAGGGCGCCGTAGC
>LOJH01044787.1:0-11206 GCA_001685095.1 Ellobius talpinus | reverse complement strand
GTGTGTGTGTGTGTGTGTGTGTGTGTGTGTGTGTGTGTGTGTGTGTATAAGACAAGTCGCCCTGTCTCACACAAAGGGTGAGAACTGATAACCGAGTTGTCCTCTTGCCCTGCCGTCTACATGCGCTCTGTGGTGCACGCTTGCCTGACATACAACGTGGTTCTCCTGCTGGGAAACAATGAGACAAAGGACGGTTCCAGACCCTCTGGCTTTGAAGCTTCTGCCCAGTAAGTATTTCAGTTCAGATTCTCTGTCTGGATCCACAGCTCAGCTACTGTGGTCCCTGTCTTAGGATCATCACTGGTGCCGGAGGTCTATTTTCTGCCTTCGTTTCCCTGGTGATACATAGCTAGAGGATGGCCACCATGCTTTGGCACTCTGAAAGGATTGTGTCACCATTGCTGGCTCTCACTGTTGCCACTGAGAAGTCACATGTCGCCTGGTACTGTTACTCCTGTGTCCCAGCCCTTGTTCTTCTCCCAGCTGCACTTAACTTGTCTTGAGTGTTCTGTGGCTTTTACGTGGGTTTGCTGCTAATTATCCTTTTGGGAACCATTAGGATTCCTGGAGCTGATGGCCCCCATCTTTCATTGACTCTGAAAAACTCGGTTACTCCTTGTGGTAACACCCATCTTCTGAGGACTCCACTTAGACAGCTGCCGACTTATTCCATTTCATCCTGGCTTCAGTGTATCTTGTCCCTCTGGGCTAAAACCCGGCCACCATCTTCATTCTTTTAGTCCACATATTCTCCCTTCAGATGGGTGTGTCTATCGTATGACTTGATTTGTTCATTTGTTCATTGAGTTTCTAATATAATAATTATAGTTCTCAAATAAATACTAGCTATTTGTGGTTTTAAATATAATTTGCCTGTAAAATTTTAGAAGACTCTTTCTTGTTTTATATATATAAAAAAAATCAAAGCTGGGCGATGGTGGCACATGCCTTTAATCCCAGCACTTGGGAGGCAGGATCTCTGAGTTCAAGGCCAGCCTGGACTATAGAGCAAATTCCTGGATAGTCAGGGCTGTCTGTCAGAGAAATCCTGTCTTGAAAAACCAATAATAAAATAAAATAAAAATATAAATTCTTTTTTATTTCCTTAAACATATAAGGCATTGATTTTTTTGTTATATTTTACTAGTCTATTTATTTCTTCGTGTGTGTGCACATGTGTCTGTATGTTGAGTGCCGCACAGCTCCAGTGACTTGATCTGGGGTGGCAAGGACTGAAGAAAAGACAGAGAAAAGCTAGAATGGGGCGTGGCTGGGCTGTCTGATGGAGAAGCAAGCCACAACCACCCCGGAAGCTCAGCGTGTTTATTGTACAGTTGAACAGAGAGGTGAATTATTAGCTACAGCTCAACAAGGAGGTAGTCTCTGTATGAAGCAGTCTTCAGATCACGAATATTCGGGTGGGGCTAGAGAGAAGAAAACTACAATGGATAGATTTTTTTTTCACACACTGTCCCCAGGAGGGAAGGTTTTGCCATTTCCCACGGACCTGAGGCTTTGGGGTGCTGTCTACATGAACACAGCCCTTGACATGGTCCATGACATACCCATGTCAATAGCACATACTCACTTGGGACTTCACTTACACAGTGCTTCGTGTGTGTGTGTGTGTGTGTGTGTGTGTGTGTTTCCATGCATGCCACCACACACAACAGGTTGGGGTCAATCCTCTATTTCCACCATTCGGGTCCTGAAGACCCAACTCAGGTCAGTCCTTTGACCATCTTGTGGGTCCACTTTAATAGCCTGACTTTTCATAGCCTGCGTTGGTTTTATCCTATAGTTTGCCATTTTGAGACTTTAGCATATGCTAGTTTTTTTTTTCTGCAGTCTTCATTTTCAGCTTAGGATTTAGTTGCCTGGGTCTAGAAAGTCAGGGACACTCACCCACCCCTTCCCAGCTTTCCAATCGTCTCTTCTTTTTATGTTCTCTCTGTTCTCAGAACACATTTAGGCCACCTTAGTTGGCTTTTAATAGCCACCTTTAGTTGTATGTTCTAGTGACAGTGGTTTTAGTAATTGAAAAACAAGCAGGTGTATCTGCTAGGTCTGTTAGTTAATTGTCTTGCAAATTTGAAAATAAATGTTAAAACTAAATTAGTGGCTAGGGAATGATGAGCTCTCTTGTTCAAAGGGTTCTTAAACACCTGCCAAGAGGGCAGCTCCCTAAGCAACTTGAAGAATGAGTACTTTGCACTGGCTTGTCTTGGGAAGGGGGCGGGAGCGCATTTCAAAATCCAAGGTCAGCCTTAGGCTTTGCACGATTGAGGTCAACAACTGGTATTACTTGTCACCAGTTGTCACAAGTGAATGTTCCTTGAATAAAGCTGTAGCAGATGAAGAATAGGATTGGTTTGCTTTCCAGCAGTTCATGGTGTGAGTGTTGGGCTGGGGTACACAAAGGGCAGATATTGAAGACGCAAGAGTGGCAGGAACTGATGCTTTCTGGTAAATTCACTAGATTCTGCCCTCAACTTTTTAAATGTCTGGAAATCATATTAACAACATAAAGAGCTGCCTGTGAGCCGAGGGGAAGTGGGGGGGTGTCGAGGTGTTTCAACTATGGAGTTTTCAGAATGCTTTGTGAATTTGTAGTATTTTCTCCCTACTTCCCTCCCCTGATCTCCTCTTTAACCCTTTCTCCCTCCCCATCCCCCAGTCTCTTTCTTTCTGTGGTGAACATATGGGTGAGCATGATAAGGCCACAGGAAGGACGCCTCACATCTTCCTCTAATGGATCTCCACCTAGTCTCTTGAGAATGCACTCACCAGACCTGGGGATGGTTGTTCTTTAGCTAGGCTGGTAGCCAGCAATCCCCAGGGATCTTCCTGTCTTCCTGCTTGCACTCCCCTCTTATTGCAGTTAACCCTTGTGTTTCTGCCCCTTCAACTGCTGGGATTACAGATGTGTGCCATTAGACACAGTAACATTTGTGGAGTTTGTGATCTTTCTTTCTTTTCTTTCTTTCTTTCTTTCTTTCTTTCTTTCTTTTTCCTTCCTTCCTTCCTTCTTTCTTTCCTTCCTTTCTTTCTATCTTTCTTTTTCTTCCTTCCTTCCTTTCTTTCTTTTTTTTTGAGACAGGGTCTTACTATGTAGCCCTGGCTGTCCTGGAACTCATTCTTGAATTCACAAAGATTAACTATTAACTGCTTCTGCCTTCTCAATGCTGGAATTAAAGGTGTGTATCACCACACCAGATGAGATTTGTAACATTTTAAAGTTTTGCAGTTGTTCACAGGCATATCTGAGCTTTATTCCCCCAAAGAAAGTGGTCTCAGCTCTCAAAAATCTGCAGCGCATGCTTTAGGACATATGCTGTGTTCTCATGTCCATGATGAGGACTGAAGATGGTGACTTTGGGTACCACTCAGAGGATTTACTCTGGTCCCAATTGTTATACTTACCTAAAAGGACCATAATACAATACAATTGTATACATACACGTAAACATAATGATTAATGACAGGGATACATGTGTTCCAGGAACTGTGAGTCACTAGGCAATCTCATCTTTGTGAGAACATTGGACAGTACCCATGAGGACAAGGTACCACAATCATATGTGTAGTTCATCATAAACCTCACATAGTCATGGAGCACAGGGCTGCTATACAGATTGCAGAAAGAGCAGAGAGAGTGCCTGTGGCATTGGAAATCCCAAGGCATTTGCTCTGGGATGCTTCAGCTCATCGGGTCTTTATTCCCGAATAACAATTGTGAGAACACAGTGGTGCACAGCTCTACTGGCTCACTATTCATAGAGATGCCTTATATTCTTGGCTTGTACTGATGATCAGGTATGAAGGTGACTTAGGAATGTAGCTATTGCCTGGACGTCTGTGGAGACCGGAGGCTTTTAGTCAACATTCCTTTCTTGGAGAGCTGTGTGATACCTTTCTCATGGAGTCTAGCATCAGGAAAAAGTTTGTTTTCCCAGGAGATAAAGCAAACAAGTTAAACCCCTTCTTTCTGCCATTCAGGGAGAATTATGTAAACTACCCCCCCCCTTTTGAGACAGCGTCTCACACTGTAGCCCAGGCTGGCCTTGAGCTCATGGCAATGCTCCCGTCTCTGTCTCCAAGTGTGAGGATGCACTAGCATACGGTTTCTCTTTTTGCCCTGGTCACCAGATGCTCAGAGGCTCTTTAATGTGTCATTGCAGGCATGAACCTATTGAACATATCTTACGTAATTCCCGTCTTTAAATAGTTTCTCATCTTTTTGTCTTCCTTTTAATTGGACAGGTCCCTTACCCACAATTTTAAAATGTAAAAAAAAAAAGATTTAAAAATGGAACACTGCTTTAAATTCATGAAGCTCGGCTTGAATATTCACATGTCGCTGCAGAATACTAATGTGTTTGATTTCAGGGCACTGCCCCAGACCCCGTGGGGATGTTACATAATATGCAGTATGTTCTTTCCAAAACCTGCAAGATTCTGAGTTCTGAATTATAGCTAACCCCGAGGCCTTCAGACAGGTGCCTGTGGCCCTGTGAATGAGAGCATGGCTGCAGAAGGGGCCTCACAGTCCTCTGGAGAGGTTGTGTGTGCCCCAGAGGGGCTCCGAAATGCCACCAGTGGAGCTGATACCAAAAGAAGCCAAAGGGAGCCCTGCTCATGGCCGCCATTGGGCCTTGGTCTCAGTGCCCAACTCCCAGTGGCATTACCTGTCTCTGGGACTTCTTGTGGTCGCGTTTTCTTGGACAGTTTCAGGGCTGATTCAAGATCATAGATTTGGGAGCGGGTCAACTTCAGCTCCCTGCGGAGCTCATTAATCTCCTTGATTAGGGAGACATTTTCCTTTGGAAAAGAAGGGAAGGCAGTGAGTGTCATGGACAAGGGCTCGGTGGGTGTGGGGTGTGCCCTTCTGGGCTTGAGGACCAGGAACCTAGACCTATTTATCGGTGGGTGCAGGGTGTGCCCTCCTGGGCTTGAGGACCAGGAACCTAGACCTATTTATCGGTGGGTGCAGGGTATGCCCTGCTGGGCTTGAGGACCAGGAACTTAGACCTATTTACCAGTGGGTGCAGAGTATGCCCTCCTGGGCTTGAGGACCAGGAACCTGGACCTAGGTTAGTCTTTGGATCCTGCAGGGCAGCGAGTCCCTGTCCTGCTCATTGTCCAGCCTTTCAAGGTACCAGCTAACTCAATTTCTGGGGGCTTAGCACCTTTCCTACCCACCCATGCTCTTTCAAACATCCACAACAATGTTTCCCTAGGTGCTCTGAATACGCTTTAATGTACTTAGCACTCTAACCCTTATGGACTCTATACCATTACTCGGTGATGGTTCTGGACACTGAACCCAGGGTCTTAGGAGAGCTAAGCACGTGCTCCGCCACTGTACTACACCCCCAAACCCTATAACCATGATTTTACAGAGAAATAAACTGAGGCACCAGAGAGGTTATGTAAGTGGCCTGAACTACACAACAAGTAACAGAGCCAGGGTGTTAACCTCAACAGCACTCTTAAGTACTGTGCTATCCTCTTCTCACACATTTATTTGTTGAAACTAAAAGATAGCTGTTTCCCCCTCCGGCAAGACAGGTTTTTTGTTTTTTGTTTTTGTTTTGTTTTGTCACAGCCCTGGCTCTGCCCTGGAACTCTCTTTGTAGTCCAGGCTAGCCTCAAATTCACAGTGATCCACCTGCCTCTGCCTCCTGAATGCTGGGATGAAAGGCATGTGCCACCAATGCCTGACTAGGACATTTATTAAGTCCTTATGTGCAACAAAACACTCTTGTCTTCCTTCAGCCTCGTGCTACTGGTGAGCAACACAGAATGGTAAGCCGCTAATTAGCACCTGCTGTATCCACTGGAGATTCACTTATGTTTGGCCAGTATTCATCTATTTAATAAGTCTGCACTGGGTACCTGTGCTGGCTTTATGTCAACTTGACACAGGCTAGAGTCATTGGAAGGGGAACCTCAGCTGAGAAGATGCTTCCATAAGATCTGGCTGTAGGTCATTTTCTTAACTAGTGATTGATATGGGAGGGCCCAGCCCATTGTGGGTGGTGCTATCTCTGAGCTGGTGGTTCTGGGTGACATAAGAAAGCAGGTTGAGCAAGCCAGGGAGAGCAAGCCAGTAAGCAGCCCCCACAGCCTGTGCATCAGCTCCTGCCTCCAGATTCCTGCCCTGTTTGAGTTCCTGACTTCCTTTGGTGATGAACAGTGAGTGATGTGGAAGTATAAGCCAAATAAACCCTTTCTTTTCCAACTTGCTTTTTGGTCACGGCGTTTCAGCCCAGCAACAGCGACCCTCACTAGGACAGTACTGGCCACAGGCCAGCTGTTCCTGAAGCAGAAAGTGAGATCTGGTCGCTGCTCTTGACTTTACAGTTTAGTTAGGGTAGGAACACATTTGTGTAGCTCTGGCTTGCTGGTGTGGAGGAGTATGGAACACAGAAAAGACACTTAATCTTATCTGAACGACAGCTGGGCTCTTAGGAGTTGACCCCAGGGCTGAGGCTTAAATGAGAAAGGAAGAGGGTAAGGGATGTTCCAGAGAACTGAACAATAGGACAAGGGTACAGATGCATGACACAGTGTGTGTGTGTTTCTCTTTTCACCTTTCCTGCACCTCAAATCTCTGCTCTCCACCTCACACTTAGCTCAAGGGTCCTCAGCTATCACTAGGGAGGAGTCCCCCACGCCCATAGATATACAGTAACTGGCCACTTTGATCTCAGAGCCCATGCCTCAATGTTCAGCTTGTCTCACACGTAGAGTCCCATACAAGCCTGCAAATAAATCACCCCTGCATTGTTAAATTGAGCTCAGTGGGTCTGGTGCAGGTCCTGAGAGTCTGTTTCTCTCTCTCTCTCTCTCTCTCTCTCTCTCTCTCTCTCTCTCTCTCTCCTGTATATGTATGTGCATGCCTGTGTGTGTGCGTGTGTGTGCGCATGTAAGCCAGAGAAGGACATCAGGTGTCCTGCTGAGGCAGTCTCTCACTGGACCTAGAGTTAGGCTAGTGGGCAGCAAATCCCAGCGATCCTCCTGTCTCTTCTCCCCACAGCACTGAGGTTTCAGGCACATGCAGTCACACCAACTTTGTACATGGGTGATGGGGATTTGAACTGAGATTGGCTCACTTATGTAGCAAGTGCTTCATCTACTGAGCCATCTCCCCAGACCAAGTCTCTGCTTTTCTAACTGCCTGTGCCTGTCTAAAGGCCAAGTCCATGTAGGATAGCACTGTCTGGCATTGTGCAGGGCTTCAGAGATGGCTCACTGGGGCACCTCTGGGTGGGGTTACATCAGGAGTGGCAAGGGTGGGGGCAGAGCTGGAGGACTGCAAGCCTCCTTTCTGAGTTGTGATAAATTCTCCTATGCTTTGAGGAAGGGACCCTCGGGGGAACAGGGACCTCTGGAGATACCCCAAATCATAAGCTACCCCTGAGACTCAGTCTAAGCACAGATCCAGGCCTTTAGCATCCCAGTGTACCACTGCACTTCGTCATTCCTGTTTAAAGCTTCCCACTGGAAGTGATGCCCAGTGTTCGCTGCCAGTCTTTGTTCTCCAGGCCAGGCTCCATGCCTGCTTTTCTGAGTTGGCGGGCTTTCTCCATCTAATGCTTTATGTTTTTTTAAACCAACCCTTGTTCTGGCAATGGGTCACCCCTACTTCCTTTCCAGATGCTGTCTAGTAACCAAAGTCCCTGCCAGTCTCCCCTGGATCTTCCCCATGCCAGCTTTATATCATAATATGATTGCTTCAGTACATTTTTATTGGGAACCAAGACCTAGGACATTGCTTTACATGTGAGATGTGCTCAATAAATATTTGTGGGCTGGAGAAGCAGGTGAAGAATGTGGTGGACACGGAAACAGAGGGAAGGGGCTTTTGAGAGCCACAAAGAACTCCTGGGCACACTCGCAGGCCTGGGAGGCCTGGGAGGCCAGGAGGCACTTTTCCTACCCCTCTTAGCTAGCGCTGTTTGGTCACACATCTGCCTCGTTCTATAAAGGAAGAGCCATACCTGGGACAAAGACTAGGGACTGTGGCTACCCCTTCCCAGTCCTCTCAGGTTCCTCTCCTAGGCACTCCCAACCATGTTGTCACTGGGTCCCATCGGTTTTGTGTCTGGGTGATGTCTCCCAGTGTGATTTGTCTCAACTGTTGGCCGCTTGTTCTACTACTGGAATGACTCCAGGCAGACCCCTATGTTCTTCCCACCCCAGCCACAAACTCATGATTGGGATTTCTGGATCTTGGTTCCCTTTAGTATGAGTGTCTGTCTTTGACCCCACTGACAGTTTTTGACACCACCATGATGCCACACTCCCAGAATACGACTCCATCTTTTCCCCCTTCATTTTATGTGTATGGGTCTTTTGCTGGTATATATCTGGCACCACATGCATGCTTGGTGCCTGAGGAAGTCAAAAGAGGACATTGGATTCCCTGGAACTGGATCCCCTGGAACTGGAGTTAGACAGCTGTGAGTGACCATGTGGATGGGTGCTGGAACTGAACCTGGGTCCTTTGGAAGAGGAGCAAATGCTCTTAATCACGGAGCCATCTCTGCAGCCCTGTACAATGCCATCTTTACTGGAGTGTGGCTGAGGTCAGAAATCAAATGTAGCCAGCACCATGCATCTGCTTGTTCCATGTTTCGTTCACCCTTACCCCTGCCCCCCAGTGTCACAGTTTCTACCTATGATAGCTACCTATGAACTGGTCATTGTGCTAAACATGGAAGTCTCTCTTGGCTGTAATATGCAGAGATGTCATGGGAGTCAGAAGCATGAGCCCAAGCCTGTGAGAGGCAGGGGAGGCAGAGGGTGGAGAAGATTCTTCTTAGCCAGAAGCCCAGAGGGAGCAAGCAGAACAAAAGGCTCTAAAACTTTGATGATAAAAATATTGCTAAAAATAATAGTAATGGGGGTGGAGAGATGGCTCAGCGGCTAAGAGCACTGATTGCTTTTCAAGAGGTCCTAAGTTCAATTCCCAGCAACCACATGGTGGCTCACAAACACCTATAGTGGGATCTGATGCCCTCTTCTGGCATAAAGGCACACTTGCAGATAGAGCACTCATATACACTAAATAAATAAACAAACAAATAAATAAAAAGAAAGACTAGTAACTATGAGGTTTGGCTGCATCCCTGCACAGCCTGCATGCATCTCCTTGGCTGTATCCCTCCACAGTCTGCATGCATCACCTTGGCTGTACCCCTGCTCAGTCTGCATGTATCACCTTGGCTGTACCCCTGCTCAGTCTGCATGCACTACCTTGGCTGCATCCCTCCACAGTCTGCATGTACTACCTTGGCTGCACCCCCACTCAGTCTGCATGCATCACCTTGGCTACATGCCTGCTCAGTCTGCATGTATCACTTTGGCTGCATTTCTGTACAGCCCGCATGTATCACCTTGGCAGCCTCCCTACACAGCCTGCACACATCACCTCATCTCACCCTTTAGGAGCCCTGGGGGAATGTATTCTCAGATTCACTGGGGTATGGAGACATTAAGTTAGTGATAATGAGGGTTTGAGTGTTGCTGTGTCCACCTCCACAGAGCCCTGTTCCCATGTTTACTGCCATCCACACTCACTCTCTCACCTCCTCTTTATGCCATTCTTGTTCCAGTAGCTCAGACAGAATGATGGCCAAAGACAAGCTGAGTTCTTTAAAAATTTTCTAAGGTAGCCTGTGTTCTGAGAAACCCAAAGCTCATAGTGAGGTCAACTGTGTGTGACCTTGCAAATTAAAAAAAAGCAAATTCAACGAGCTTGCCAAGACTTCTCTTCCTCCTGGCATCCCTGCCAAGATGCTCTACAAAATCCCTTCCAGTCTTCCAGATCTTCTCCAGCCAGCTACCTGGCACAGAAAAGATCTGAGCAGTTCGAAGTTTGTTGAATCCCAGAGCAGTCTGTAGACACTAAGGCCTTTATATAGAGACTTTGAAACAATGTAACAAGGGCTGCCTTAGGCCCTTGGAACAGAGTGATGATGCCCTGGCTGAACTTTCTGATATTGACGGCAAGCAGAAAAAGGAAGGGAATGCCCATAGCTCCTCCTACTGGCTGCTCTGAGTTACTGCTTTTAAGGGTAAGCTGTTACCGCAGTGGGGGAGAACCTGGCCACAGATGAAGGTTGTGATCTTGGAAGCCTCACATCGGATAGTAGGATCATTTGACTGCACAGATAAGCCAGCCTGTTATCTTTCCTGCTCTTCCCACCTTCCTACTGGGCCTGACTTGGCATTTCAATTCCTCATTTCTACTCTGAAATGCCTTTGGCATCACCACATCCCCCCCTCCGATCTCTTCTTTTTTGACCCCTAACCTGACAGCCCTCTAACAGGTCTCCCTGTCTCCTGCCTCTTTCTTCACTTGACTGAGTACTCTACTAACTGAGTCCACTTTTTGAAACAAAGGCAATCAACTGTATCTGAGAAGCACTCTGACCTGTGTTAGGATGAACCTCGTAGTTCTTGGCAAGGGGCAGAGGGCCCTTTCCAACACGACCCAAGGCTAAGTGTTGTTCAAGGCTCTCACTGCTTCGGATGCTCTGCGAATCAAGGTCTGTGAATTCCTGAGTCCCCACTCTCAACTCCATTCCTTTCCCCGCTTTTTCTCCAGCTGTTGTCTCTGCCTGGAAGGAAGGTCCTTCCTTCTTCTAGCTGATCCTCAGTCACCCTCCAGCCCACTGAGGCCAGACCCCAATGGCCCTCACTCCTTTGAGTCTTCAAGGAGTATGTTTCCCCTGAGGGTCCACACCATGGGATAAATGTAATGGTCCATGCTCCCCAGGTTCTCTGAGGGTGGGAACACTTTATGTCTATCTTGGAATCCTCCACGGCTGACACACAGCTCATTGTGTAAGACCTTGAAATATGTGCAGGGGATGGAGGAAATGTGTGTTCAAGGTGTTTGTATTGCACAGCAACACTCTCTTTCCATATCTGCACTAGCATGCAGGGGACAGTGTGGGGAGGCCCTGGGCTCCTATCTGGATATACAAATGAGATGGTGGCCCCAGTTCCCCCTCCCCCAAGTTGTTTTCCAATGAGTTGCTCAGCCACTGTGCCTGCCCTGGCTTTCCTTAGTCATTCTGGAATAAAGGACAAGGACCCTGGTAACCACATAGGAGCTTTACCAGCTCCAAACCTCCATGTACTAAGGCATTCAGGGTTCCTAGCCACCACCGTGTGTGTGTGTGTGTGTGTG
>LOJH01044786.1:0-11623 GCA_001685095.1 Ellobius talpinus | reverse complement strand
CTGAAGAGAATGGCTGTGGGTGGCCTTGGGCATCACACCTACCCCTATGTAGGTATATTGAGTTTCTATGCTCTTTTGTTCCTTGTCTCGTTTTTTTCTTTTGAAGTCTGTATACATAGAGGCAGAGGTAGGCTGAGAACAGATGTGGGTGCGGGTGTGTGGGCCAGCATGTATACATGCTCAGAAGCTCAGGAAACAAGTGGATGAGTGAATATAGGTAAAAAGGTACCACACACATGGGGTGTCTGATAGACTTCAGTTACAGATGCGCAAGTGGTTAGTATGTGAGCTTCTAGCAGGCTGAGTATCAGACATGGGTGCAAGAACTATGGCAGAAGCCTAGCAACCGTTTTTACCAACATAAAATCACAGAAGTGTAACAAGGGGGAATAACAAGAGCCCAGCTGTATATAGCTACTGATCAGACTGGACTCTGATCCATAGGCTATGTGCCAAACTGGCCTGCTCCCCCGCCCCTTCTTTTGTTGTTTTTAGGCAGAAGCATCCACCAGCCACACTTGAGGCCATAATCCATGAAGCAGAAAACATCCCTGTTCACCTTCCCAATATCCAGTCTCTCAAGGAGGCTCTTGCTAAGGCTCGGGCATGGATTGCTGATGTGGATGAGATCCAAGTAAGGACTCCCATCCATACCTAGACCTTCCGTGTAGCCGGAAGGGATGACATACAAGGTTGTGCTGTGTTTGCATGTCTAGAGAGGAATGAGGCCCCACATATTTTGAGGAGGCAATTGTTGATGAGAGAGGGACTTCTGAAGCTGGCCTGAAGGAAGTAGGGTTCTGGTCAGGGTGAGGACGGTAGAACATGTGAGTACAAAAGGACAGGTGCCTGGAAAGGAAGACCACAAAAGCATAGCTATCTGGTATCTCTAAAGACTGACTGACTGCTTTGACCGAGCCAGTTAGTAGATGCAGGTGTCCTGCATGGTAGAGGGTATTCCTGAGGACAGCATCAGTTGTTTCTACTTGGACAGAGCATCTTCCTAGCGTAGGTCAGACATGGAGAATTAGTAGATAATTGCAAGTTCATCTTGCCTTTCTCTCTCGCCTGTGCTTAGAATGGTGACCACTACCCCTGCTTGGATGACTTGGAGGGCCTAGTAGCTGTGGGTCGGGACCTCCCTGTGGGGCTGGAGGAACTGAGACAGCTAGAGCTGCAGGTACTGACAGCACACTCCTGGAGAGAGAAGGCCTCCAAGACCTTCCTCAAGAAGAACTCCTGCTACACATTATTGGAGGTGAGGCCTGACACGTTTACCTGTATTCTCTTTTGCCTAGACTGGCTGTTTCGAGGTAGTTTGTGTGAGAATAAGAGTTTTTGAGGGGGCACGGGGGAGGGGAGAAGATATGGGAGGTAGGGAAGCCTGGTCATTTGCCTCTGTCTGCCTGCCTCAGGTGCTCTGCCCGTGTGCAGACGCCGGCTCAGACAGCACCAAACGCAGCCGGTGGATGGAGAAGGAGCTGGGGTTGTACAAATCTGACACAGAGCTGTTGGGGCTGTCTGCGCAGGACCTCAGGGACCCAGGCTCTGTGGTAAGAAGCTTAGATACAGATGGGGAAAGAGCCTGATGATGATTGTCTGACCCTTGTGACCGTGGGCAGACCACTTGCTCCCTGAGCTCAGTTTTCCTGCTTTGGGAGTGGGGTGTTGAAGAGGCCAGAGAGCACTGGAATCAGGTTGTTTATGTTCTTCCCCTTTCCTGGGCACGGCAGATCGTGGCCTTCAAAGAGGGGGAGCAGAAGGAGAAGGAAGGGATCCTGCAGCTTCGTCGCACCAACTCAGCCAAGCCAAGTCCACTGGCATCATTGACCACAGCCTCCTCTACAGCCTCTGTCTGCGTGTGTGGGCAAGTGCCAGCTGGGGTGGGAGCTCTGCAGTGTGACCTGTGTCAGGACTGGTTCCATGGGCGGTGTGTGACAGTACCCCGCCTCCTCGGCTCCCAGAGGCCCAGTCTTACCTCATCCCCACTGCTGGCCTGGTGGGAATGGGACACCAAATTCTTATGCCCTCTTTGTATGCGCTCACGGCGCCCACGCTTGGAAACCATCCTGGCACTGCTGGTAGCCCTACAGAGACTGCCTGTACGGCTGCCTGAGGGTGAGGCTCTACAGTGTCTCACAGAGAGAGCCATCAGCTGGCAAGGCCGTGCCAGACAGGTTTTGGCCTCTGAGGAAGTGACTGCTCTGTTGGGACGGCTGGCTGAACTCCGCCAACGGCTACAGGCTGAATCCAAGCCTGAGGAATCCCTTGCTTACTCTTCAGACACTGGAGAGGGCGCTGGCAATATGCCGAAGGTGAGCTTCTTAGCCCAGCTCTTAGCCTCAAATTTCTGTCCCCTAACTTGTACATAGGTTTCGGCTCTGTCCCTGTGCTCCAGTTTTAACACTTTGGCCCAGCCTTTTTGTTTCTTCCTATATCTGTCCATACTCGTAGACCCTGCTCTCTGCTGGCGCCCCATGCTTGCCCTTCCTCCAGGAGGTAGAGTCTCTGAGGTTTGGTGTGGGTGAAGGAAGAGTAGGGCCTGGCTCTTCAGTTCAGTTACCCCCTGCCTTTTCCTGATCTTGATATTTGATAGGTCCAGGGGCTGTTGGAGAATGGGGACAGTGTGACCAGTCCTGAAAAGGTAGCCACAGAGGAGGGCTCAGGTAAGAGAGGTAGGTCTAGCTGTAGTATGAGTGGGGTGTTGAATGGCTATTACCAATGTGGCCCCCAATGTCCTCAGCTCTGTTCTAGTGGTGTAGGATAAGATCAAGGACAGCCTCTAATCCAGCCTATGCCCACAATTTTCAGATCTGGAACTGCTATCCTCACTATTACCACAGCTGACTGGCCCTGTGTTAGAACTGCCTGAGGCAACCCGAGCCCCGCTAGAGGAACTTATGATGGAGGGGGATCTACTTGAGGTGACCCTAGATGAGAATCAAAGCATTTGGCAGCTGCTGCAGGCTGGACAGCCTCCAGACATGGAGAGAGTCCACACACTTCTGGAGGTGAGGAATAGGAGTCATTGACATGGTCAGGTCAGGCCAAGTAGGCAGAGAGCTCTCAGGCCCTGACTACTTGCCTGTGCTTGTCTTTTGGGATGGGTGGGGGCCATGATAGGATCTTGTTATGTATCCCTGACTGGCCTGGTAACTTGTTATATAGTCCAGACTGGCCTTGAATTCATGGAGGTCTTCCTGCCTTAGCGTTGGAAGTGCTGGGATTACAGTCATGCACCACCAGGCATCTCTTTAAACCTGCCTTTTGGCCTTTTGTGTTCACAGCTGGAGAAGGCAGAGCGCCATGGGAGTCGGACACGAGGCCGAGCCCTAGAGAGGAGGCGGCGAAGGAAGGTGGATCGGGGTGGGGAGGCTGATGATCCAGCCAGAGACGAGCTAGAGCCAAAGAGGGTACGGAGCTCAGAACCAGAAGCTGAGGAAGTCCAGGAGGAAGAAGAACTGGAGGAGGAGTCTGGGGGTGAGGTCCCTCCTGTACCCTTCCCCACCAATGGCAGCCCCAGCACCCAGGAGGACCAGGATGGCTTAGAACCAGTGTTAGAGGCTGGTTCAGACACCTCAGCCCCTTTCTCTACTCTGACTTCCCGGCTGTTGATGTCCTGCCCACAACAGCCATCTCGACAACAATTGTGACAGTGGCTGAGCCTAGCACAGACCCCAACAAAGATCCTTCCTTGGCCTCAAGGATCCTTTCTGACCATCAAGCCTGCTTCTTGGAGGTGGGCGGGTAGGTGGAGAGATTCCCCCCTCACCACCATCCCCAAGACCGTGACTTTTATATTCTGACTCCAAGGTATTGTTCAGACCTCAGCTCCTGGGGGCCGGCCCCTGGAGTTCTGCGTCCCTGGTAACCTCTAACCAGCATTCCCAGACACCAGAGGCAGATTGACAAAGGTGGGCAGGGGATCTACTGGGGCTAGGCCAGCACCATTCCAGAGACAAATGCAGGGCACATGCAAACTGGGGGACCTCTCCCTTCTCCCCAGTTCTGGCCCTGGGTCAGGCCATGCTACACTAACCTCCTCCCCAGCTACACACTCTTTTGCCTCCTGCCTCCTTTTTACTCCCCCCCTTCATCTTTTCCCTTCCCCTTACTGTTCTACCCAGGAGGAGGAAACTTCACATAGCTGTCCTCACTTTTTTATTTGAAATGAATTTTGTTGGGGTTGAACAGGGCTGCCTATGGTTTGAAGGCTTTTGGTGCTTGTCCACACACCCATCTCAACCCTTCCTGCCCATCCTCCCGTCTCCTCCTCCTGGGTTCATGCTGTAATAAAAGAAGATTGTTGGTGTGTAATTAATTTGTTCAAAAGGAGAAGAAAAAGCAAAACAAGAAACTTTGTTCCAACTAAAGCCTATTTTAATTTTATTTTATTATTTTCCTCGTTAGAAATAAAACCCTTAGGAATGTTTTTTGGAAACATGTTTCTGAAGTGCATTTCTCTTCAAAAGGAGAAGAGACCCTTCCTCACCTATTAATGGAGCAACTGCAGTGCTAGTGGTAGTGCCAGGGCCGAGTCCAGGGAGTCAGGGCTCTGAATTGGAACCTTCCCAGCCTCTCTCTAACCTTGGAAAAGATCTCCTCCTCCCCCAAGCCATTTCCCTGTCTTCAGACTGGTGGGCGCTGGTCCCTCTTGGGAATTTGCACAACAGCTTCCCCTAGCTTTGTGCTCTTGTTTTCTTGTTCTGAGGGGACTTTTTCTTCATGGCTTTATTATTGAAGTATAGTTTCCATGCTATAAACTTGAGCTGTTTTAAATATGTTATTTGGTGAGTCAGCTATCCTTAATGTTTCTCTGTTAGTTTCTTTCTGCCCCTAATGAATGTGTGGTTAATTTGTAATTTCTGTGTCACTGTTAAACTGCTCTATTGAGATGAAATTTGAGTACCATACAGTTCATCCAATTCAGTATACAATTCAGTGACTTTTAGTATATTTCAGTCATTGAATGAACCTTCACTGCAAAAAAATTTTAGAATGTTTTTATGACTCTTAGAAGAAACCCCACATTCCCTAGGTGTTCCCTCCCCACTCCCATTTGTCTCTTCTGGACATTTTATATAAATGAAATTATACAATATATGATCCTTTTGTGTCTGGCTTCTTTGACTTGGCATAGTAGCTTCAAGCCTATTAATAGTCCTACAATATAGATTTTCACCCTTCTGAACCTGAAAAATGAAGGGACTGTACTTGATTAGGGACTGCCCTCTTGAAGTATGTTTATACACTTTTTTTGTGGGTATCTGTATGCATTCCCCCCCCAGATAAGACCCATCATATTTATAAAGGGGCCATAACCCTCCAAAGACTAAGAAGCATTCTTTTGTGGTTCTGAGTGTTCTCTAATGCTCTACGAAATAGAGGAGGAAGCAAAAGCTTGGAGGCCCTGCTTCACTAACTAGCTTCCAGGCATCTCTGACTTCTCCAAGGTTTTTCCTCTTCTCAAGGTTGTATAAGGTGTTCTAGGCTAAAGTCAAGTCTTGATCCCTAGCTCAGGAACTCAGCATACTGGCACTCTTACTGTGCCCTTTCTTGTTTTATGTTCAGAAAGATCACTTTGGTCCATTTCTCCCCTTTCCAGGATTTCCACTTGCTAAAAATCTAGTGTTAAGAGATATCTCACCCTCTTTTGGTGACTCTGGTGGGAGTATGGCTTAGACCTGCCTCATCTGGTCTTATAGTCTATATTGAAAGGTGAACCAATGAACAGTAAATATCCCTGCCCTGGGTCCATTTTGATCCTAAGTTGCAATCAAGGGGAAAAGGCTGGCCTTTGCTTGCCCATTGGAATTAATCATGGGTTCCAATGAGGATTGGAGGTAGCAAAAGAGACACCTGGGACAAGTACCCAAAGGAGCTTTATCTTGACATTTAACTACCACTCTACCAAGTAACCAGGCACTAGAATAGGCGGCCAAAAGAGGAAAAGATGGTACCTACATCCCACAGCAGTTCCTAGGCTAGTGAACCGCTCAGGCCAAGGTAGGGAGGGGTTCCTTGTGGTATGGACCTGTCCCTCACCAATTTTCAGACAGCCTTTCTCAGCTTAGCACTTTCTGCCTTATCATACACCTGCCCCTTTCAGTGTACATGTAGCTGTCATTGATGCAAAACTGTCTTAGGGTTTCTATTACTGTGATAAAAGACCTTGACTAAAAGCAGTTTGGGGAAGAAAGGGTTGATTTCATCTTACAGCCCGTCATCCAGAGAAGTAGGCAGGAATTGACACAAGCTGTAGAGTACTACTGACTGGCTCATCCTGCTTTCATATAGCACCCAGGACCACCAGCCCAGGGTGGCACAGCCCACAGTGAGCTGGGCCCTTCAATATCAGTCATCAATCAAGGAAATGCACCGTGGGCTTGCCTAAAGGCCAGTCTTTTGGGAGCATTTTCTCAATTGAGGTTTCCCTCCTCTCTCAAGAGAGCACAAAATGAGTGGGAAAGGTTTACCTCAGAGTCATTTAGTTTACAGATATCACCTTGTTGCTACATCCACCCAGACAGTTCCATTCCTGTCAGGATAGCACCTGAGTATTCTGGGGGATGGAAAGAGATACTGCCTCTACTAAAGACAGATTATTCTCATCCTCTATCCCTTCTCTTTGAGACACGGTCTCTCTGTGTAGCCCTTACTGTCCTGGAGCTTGTTATGTAGACCAGGCTGGCCTTGAACTCAGAGTTCTGCCTGCTTCTGTCTCCTGAGTGCTTGGATTAAAGGTGTGCCACACATCCAGCATCTAAATTCCTCTCTTGTCCCAACTGTCCATTTCTTCCTGCCTCTAGCTATTCAGTGCCTCCATTGTGCCTTAAGTCATAGCTGAAACACCATAGGTTTATTGAGTCTCTTCCCCCTACCTGAAACTTAACTATATTGAGAGTTCCTGGAGGAAAAAAAAAAGCAAGAGCCAGGCCTGAGTCCTCTACTACTTCAAGGCTGGGGATGGGGGTGGCAATCTTGCATAGCTGATTGAGAAAGAGCTACAAACAGCAGTTGCAACCCTGACATTGCATGTGAATTCTGGGCCTTGGTCATCAGAGCCCTAAAGGAGAAACATTAATCACGTATCCTAGAAGACCAGAAATTACAGTGACAAGAGATTCAAAGTAGAGAATCTTTGTCTCTGGGGCACTTAAATCCTGGGTACTAAGCTCCATGTAAGAGATTTTGGCAAAGTTCTTAGTAAGCACATAAGGAATAGACCCCTAGGAGTATAGGCTGTGACCTGTGATTCTTTTTTTAACCCCCCCCCAGGTTTTCAAGACAGGGTTTCACTGTGTAACAGGTATGGCTGTCCTGGAACTCATTCTGTAGACCAGACTGGCCTCAAACTCAGGTCTGCCTGCCTCTGCCTCCCGAGTGCTGGTATTAAAGGTGTGTGCCACCACCACCTGGTTAGTATTGTGATTCTTCTGTAAATCTAAAGCCCTGCTCTTCATATCACAAGGGGTCTAAATAACTGGTGTACCACCAGAATATTGTTCATGATGGAACTTTACTGTTAGTAAACTGGAAACTCAGCAATGCTGGCTTGATGGGTAGAAGCCCATGTGGCTAAGGTTCTGAATAATTCCTGTGCCTGTGTTAGGTATGTATTGCTCTAAGACAATAGCTTGCCTTGCACATATCTCTAAAACCAAACCTTTGGAGGTAGGAGCAGGAAGATTCCAAGTTGGAAGCTATGCCAAGTTGTACAGTGGGACCCTGTCTCAAAAACAGCTAAAACTCTTATAAGCAACATTTAGCTCATATATCCGTGGGTTAGAGGTCTGGATACAATTTAGCTGAGTTATTAGGGTCATTCACGGGCATCAGTCAAGGTGTGAGCACTGCAGTCATTTCCAGGTTTATTTCTGGAAAAATCTACTTAGAACTTCTGTCATTGGATGTTGGCAGGATTTAGTTTCTTACTGGCTGTTGGACAGAATTCACTTAGTTCCTCGCATGTAGGTGGATCTTTTCACAGGACAGCTCACAACATGGCAGCTTGCTTCTTGAGATCAATTAAAATGGGCAAGAGACAGAAATGAGCCTTTATAATTATTCTCAGAAGTGACATTCTATTGATTTTGCAGTTGACAATATTCATTAGAAGCCAGTAGGAGGGAAAGGGGGAGTCTAGACTATATTCAGAAGGAAGGAATTAAGACTAGATGCTAGGGGGTGGCATTCATTGAGGGGTCATCTTGGAGATTAACTACCATGGTTCATTCTCTGGTACTTAACTCATATCTCTTCCGCATACAAAGTATATTCATTCCTTAAGTTCTCTTAAATCCCATTACAGCATCACCCCTAAGGTGCTAAATATGAATGAATTGCCTTGGGCATAATCCCTACATATAGCTCAAGTACTGTTTTTCTCTATGGGTAGAACCGTGAAACTTATAAACACAAGTTCCCAGTTCCTAAAAGTTCCTAATAGATATGGTGGGAAAGGCACATATAAGCATTTCCAGTTCAGAAAGGGCGAAGGATATGTGTGAACCTGTGGCGGTTGGAAGCAGGAATGACTGGTCTGTAACAAGTCAAATCCAGCGGGGCAAATGAAGTTTCTTTGATTCCAAGACCTGGAGATGAGTTTTCATCCTCCTGGCGTTGCTCTCTGGGCTTTTGGTCCCACCTGTGCTTCCTTTTTCATGAGCAGTAGCACATGTTTGCAACTGAGAAGTTTTTTTGCTGTTCCTTGCCAGGATTTTGGAGGACCAGTGGCTTGTAGTGTCCATGTAATCGTTTACCGTTCAAGACAAAGGGCTTAGAAGGCTTTTGGCATGTAGAATATTATAGCAGGAACTATAACCAGATTGGCCTTCAGGGCAGCCCTTACTTAGATCTCACGCCTGCCATCATGGTCACTTTGTTCAGGAACCTGTTAAGAGTAAAGGTGACATGATAGAGATTGGCCACATCCCCAGAATGGAGTATCTGCTGAGATTTTCCTCACTAGTGCTTGTTTATGTGGGTCATGAAAATTCTCACGGTGTGTTCATTCCAAGAGGGATGACCGTCCACATAGGCCTTTCCCCGCAAATATCTTTTCAGCATTTCAGTCTTCTTTCCAAATCCTTGACTGTATAAGCAGACATGAATCAGCTGACAGCTCTCTATCTGACCGATTATGTAATGGTGTTTTTCCTACTGGGAGGATTTCCTCCTCACTGTTTTCAGAGTCAGCCCTAAGTGGAGCTATAACTCTGAAACTAGCCACTCCTAGCACATGCTAGCATGTTGTGCAGAGCATCTGTAAGCTAAGCTTTAATATTGTATCCCTTAGTTGTCTGGCCTTGAGGGGCCCCCAAGAGGACTTGGATGACCTTTTCTCAGATGAGAACAGGATGACAATGTAGCAGGTGGGAGCTTCCAGAACTGCATGTGATTTATTGGCCCGGGTACAACAGTTAACACATTACTGTCTGATGTCATATGCTCAGATGTTCATTCGAAAAAATAGGTCTGCTTTTCTATTTTTATTTTTCCTTCTGAGATCTTGCCACTTGCAGTTTTATCCTCCGTTTTTGTTTGTTTTGTCTTATAAATATGTTGTATCTTGGGCCAGTGAGATGGCCCGATGGGTAAAAAGCTCTTGCTTCTCAAGACTGGTGACCTGATTTCAATCCCAGGGATCCACGTGGTATGAGAGAATCATGTCCTGATCTCTGTGTGAGCACACACATACATGGATGTAATAAAAATAATTTTAAAATGTTGTATCTTTATTTTCTGTTAATTCCCAGAAGTTCTTAGTCTGATCTTTCAACTCACTAATTGTTGTTCTGCCATGCCCCTTGTATTTGTTTTTAAAAATATAGTATTTTTATTTATTCTTTGAGAATTTCATAAATGTATGCAATATATTTTGATTATATCCACCTCTACTACCACTTCTAACCTCTCCCAATATATCCACCTCCAAACTTCACATCTTTTTTATCTTATGTGTATGTGTGTGCTTTATGTATGTGCACCACATGTATGCAGGAGCCCTTGGAGGTCAGAAAAGCCATCTGATCCTCCAGAACTGGAGCTACAGATGGTTGTGAGCCACTATGTGAATGCTGAGACTTGAACCCAGGTCTCCTGCAAGAGTAGTAAGTGCTCTTAACTGTTGAGCCATCCCTTAAGCCCTGTCTTTAAAAATACTTTTGAGTGCAATTAGTGCTGCCTGTATGTGCATGGATGTGGGGCCCCAACCATTGGAGCATGAGCTTCCTACAAGTGGCCATACCAAAAAATGACTCTTCCTCCCCTAGCAGGGCCCTTCTTTATATCGTGTATATTGTATGTATTTAAATAAAGTATCCACAAACTGGAAAAATCTCCTGGGCCAATAAAATGACTTAGGACAAAACTTCATTTATAATATGATCCCACTCTAGTTGGTGGACCATAATGATAGTCTGGACCAGCAGAGAATAGCACAAGCAGGATTTAAATTTTCAGGCTGCCATAAGTTTTGGTGCTAGGAAATCCATACTGAATTAACCATTACTACAGGTCTACACAGGTCAATAAGTTCTGGTTACCGCAATGGTTCTGCTTTCCATTAAAGAAACCAAACTCAATCTGTCTCTGGAGGTGATCTTATAGTCTCCACTGAAATCATCAAAACATGGCATTGTAGTCTTTATCATCTACATCCTAGTCATTCAAAAGAGGAAATGACCAAGGGAGAGATTTTTAGGAAGTCAGACACTGGGCATACCTACCCAATTGCAGAAGCCACTAAAGTGTAGTCTGAATTTATCCTCAGGAAAGAGAGAAAATGACTTAATGACTACCAGGCCAGTCTCAGCTACACTTTATACTTTCCACAGTTCTTGTGAAAGGAATGGTAATGTGAGTGAGTTGAGCGGTTTTCTATAGCTAATCAACCCTAAGATTATTTTGCATTAAACATTTGCATTTCTCTACATTGTTCACAGAAGTCCTGGCATCTTCATTTTACAAACTTACTGTTACAGACAGTTGGGCAATTGTAAGCTGTCATATGGGTGCTGGGAAATGAACCCAGGTCCTCTGCAAGAGCATTAAGTGCTCTTAGCCGCTGAGCCATTTCTTCAACCCTATCTTTTTAAAACAACCAATTGAGTGTAATTAGTGCTGCCTGGATGTGCATGGGTGTAGGGCAAACTACTGGAGTATGGGCAACCCACAAGTGGCCATACCACCAAAGGAAAAATGACTGCCCCTCCCTGTAGGGCCCTTCTCTTCTTTTATGCCATGTATATTGTATATATTTAAATAATGTATCCAGAAACTGGAAAAATCCCCTGGGCCAATAAAATGACTCATTAACAAACTATTGTTGAGCATAAGTTTTGAATAACCAATAAAACAACTTTTAGAAATACTCAAAGCGCCGGGCATAGTGGCACATACCTTTAATCCCAGCACTCAAGAGGCAGAGGCAGGTGGATCTCTGAGTTTGAGGCCAGCCTGGTCTATATAGTGAATTCCAGGATAGCAAGATACATAGTGAGACCCTGTCTAAATAAACAAAACAAAAAGCCCAAGAAACTGGGCGGTGATGGCGCACACCCTTAATCCCAGCACTCGGGAGGCAGAGGCAGGCGGATCTCTGAGTTCGAGGACAGCCTGG
>LOJH01044784.1:0-13723 GCA_001685095.1 Ellobius talpinus | reverse complement strand
TGCTCACCTTCCTAGACCTGGATGGAGGGGGGGAGGACCTTGGACTTCCCAAAGTGCAGGGAACCCCCTGACTGCTCTTTGGACTGGAGGAGAGGGAGGGGGAGGGAAATGGGAGGAGGGGAGGAGGTGGAAGTTTTCAATAAAAAAATTTTAAAAAATAAAATAAAATAAAGGTCTGGGATTCTGGAAAAAAAAAGAATCCCAAGAAAGAAGTAAAGGTATAATTACAACTTCTCCAAATATAACTTATTTTTCTGTTAGCAAGAGAAAAGGTGATTTCTCTAACATTTTATCCAGTGTTTTTGATTTTTACAAAATCAATAATAAACACTATTTTCTTATGTAAGAAATCTGTTGAATAAAATTAATTCCCCATTTAAAAAACCACTATCAAAAAAATTAAGTCTATCTTTAATTTTTTATAATGGATCTAATCAAATTCTATCTGTATTTAAGGTATATCAAACACCCACTAATGTTGTATTTGTTGTGATAATATAATTATAAGCACATAACAATTATATTCCAAACCCTTTAATAAAAAGATCAGTGCTATTAAAATTTGTAAAGGAAAGGAAAGGGAGACTTAATGAGGTTCGGTGCTTGAGTGACGAGGTGAGGGTACAAAGAGTGGACATAATCCAGACTGATATCTAGACTCCTCACTGGCCTAGATATCTGTGCACAGAAACATTAATATTTAATATCTGAACCCATGTGATTGGGTTCCAATGTTACTGGGTACTTTCAACACTGTATAATTCTAATGTTCCTTAAATAATAAATAAACAAAAATAGTGAGAAAAAACTTAAGATAAATTTTCATCTATTGTACATAATAATGTTAATCTAAAAAATTGGGAAGGATGCTCTATCAAACATCTGAAGTAACTATAATGAATCTTATATAAAAATTCAAAGGGAATATTAAAACACACTAAACATGTAACAAAGTACTTAGCATAAACATCATTCCCATCAACAAACCAATGTAAGTGCTTTCGCAGAAAGAGACTCAACATGCCACCTACAGCATCATCAACAAGGGTTTTCAAATACAATAAAGGCCACTAATTTAAAAATATAAATTTAAGTCTTTGTTACTTCTACATAAATCTTCCTGTCAATTAATGTTTGTTTGCTGTTAAAATACATCAAATGTTTTCCAAAGTCATACACTAAACTCCAAATATTGGAAATTATTCATAATCACTTCTGAAGCCCACAAGGTAACGCGAAAGAATTGCTGCGAGTCACCATAAGGGTTGGAACAATCATTTTCTACTGCATAGCAGCGCCATTCTAAGCCGATAGTGTGTTTAAATCCACACCAATGAAATCAATATGGCACTCTTCTATTCAAGGTGAGACCAAATAAACCTGTCTGAAGCTTTGAGAAATAGGCTTTGCAGTATACTTTGAGTGCTAAATGCCTCTCAGTCCAGAGATCTGTCATTAAATAATCATTAGCCATCATTCACTCTTCCTAAAAAGCTTAACATCTAAACTTGTTCAGCATCCTCTCAAGCATTAGCATAGACTATCAAGTAAGTGCTCATCGGTATGTAGATGTTTCAGTCAGTTTCACACTGTATCCTCTCATCAAAATACTGCCAAATATTAGCACACACTTACTGTAGATTAGCATGCGAAGCTGACAAGTGATTGGTGAAGAGGACTTAATGTAATGATCAGTTTGGGGTAGAAACCAGACACAAACGCAAAGCTATAATCAAGTCATCCCAGATTGTTCTATACATATAAAACCAGTGTCTTTCCTATCATTCAGGATCAAATGCTATTTAGCCCCCAAAAGAAATCATGCAGAATTAGACCCATCTTAATAGGGAATCTATTGGTAGGTAATCTTGGCTTTGATTCTGAGTGTATTTTTCAACAATGCTTTCTTTATCAGTATAATTTTCATCTCAATTTCAATAAATATTCATCTCAGTTCCAGAATATGTACTTTACCAGACCCATTATTATTTTAAATACTATGAAATTGAGAGAAAAAAATCAAGGTACACTTATTTTCTATTACCTAGAAGGTTAAATATATAACACAGAATGGTCTTAATGTCTAATGGTTATTACCTAATGTTATTAGATCATTTAATGGTGAAAATAATTTTCTCATGGTATAACACTAATCTCACTTTCAAGTTGACATTAATGAAAATATCATTTCACTGAGACATAATTTGTCCTTCATTTATATAGAAACATATAACCAGATACAGTTTCACAGCTTATCATTTTCAATTTATTTAATATAGACTTCATAGACTTCATCATAAATGAGAGTCATGGCACTATCTGAATAATAAGTGGATAAGATGTAATATTTTCCCGGGTGTATTTTAGACACTAGATTCAAATAAAAGAGCTCATTTACTTGTTAGATGCTTCAAACCTCCAAGTATATACTATAGACATAAAACTACTATTTGAAAATTTTCTAGTATTCTAATTATTAGTTTTTATCTATTATTTTCATTTTTATCTGATATAATCATAATGAGAAGAACCAAAATAAAGTTGCTAAGAAGTAGAGAATTACTTTGATAGCTTGGTAATTATACTACATGGTAATTAACAAAAGATTTATGATTCAAAAAATTAAAGAAAAAAAGCCTTTGTCAACCCAGATCATCTTTAGTGGTTTCTCGTCCTAGAATGGCATTAGTGGCAGCACTGGGGATTTTGGAATTCCATTAACACACTCAGAAGTATAAAATAGCCACACTTTTCCTTAGCAGATATACTGAACTGATCAAGGATTGAACTGACAACAAAGTACTAAACAAGTCATTATGAAAAGGAGAAACTTCTTTGGAACATTTGAAGAAACATAGCAATACTAAAACAGACCCACACCATAGGAGAGAACAGTGAACAGAGATGGCTATACACTGAGCTCCAAACTAGGCTGGGTGACAATATAAGGCCTTGTCTCTAAAAAATCAAAGTAAATTAAAGAATTGGTACTGGTAAACATCACTTGGAGTCTTCCAACATCTCAGTAAAGTTGGATTTTTATGATTAGCAGCAGTGCCGACAACCTCTGCAAGGCCTGGTCATACAATTTGTAATCCTTTCAAATCCTGCACAGAAAATTTCTTACTTATCAGAGACTCAAAACTTACACCACCTGTCCTAAATTTTAAGAAATATTTTATGAGTACACTTATTTTAAGTTATTCCAAGTGATAATGATTTTTAGCCTATTCTTTAAATGTTATTAAAATCAGTGAAGAGAATTTCATTTGCTCTCTTTAAAAATGTAACTGATTTTTATATACTGAACAACTACACTATAAAAAATAAACAAAAATGTTACCAAAAGAATTCATGCCTTTATGAATATGTTAGATTAACTACAATTCAAATATTTATTGGTACAGACAACAACAGTGAATCTGCCTTGGTGATTTTGTAAAACTGAAGTAACGTTAAAAAAAAACAAAACAGATAGAAGTGCTTACCACAAGCTTAAATGTCAGAATTCAGAGCATATCAAAAATCTCAAAACTTGAAATATGAATGTGACTTATAAAACATCTTCGATATTTGTTATATGAAAAACTTAATTTTTAAATGATTAATTTAGTATCTGATCAATTTAAAATAGAAATAAACATTCAATAGAAAGATTCAATAATCATGAAATATGCTTTATGTAAACGTATTGAAAGTATACTAAAATCTAATGATTATTAGAGTACGTTACACCTGGGGCTACTAAGCATTTTTTTCCTAGTTAAATGTTGAAATTGATCAAATTTAGTATTAGTAAGAGGTAGCAATAGTATAATACTCATTTTTCTTAAAATTTTTTCAAAACTCCTCAACCCAAAGACTTAACTATTTTCTAAAGTGGCCAATCAAAATTCCAGAAGGTTCCTGAAAAATGCCACCAGAGGCGAGAAGCCAGAATCATATATATATTTTTAATGAAAGCACAAATAAGAAACAGAATTGCAGCAGCCCCACATCTCGCGGAAGCTCGATACTTGACTGCTCGGCTGCTGGAGCAGCTCTAGAGAGAGTTAACCTGGTGTGATAAAAGACTCGACAAAGCAATTCTGACTGTGCAGCAATGCTAAGTTGTGGACTAATACACGAACAGGAGGCCCAATCACTGTCTTTCACCATGCACAATTTACACATGGCTTTATCAATAGCCTTAGTGCTGAATACAGAACACACTCTATTTGGCTTTCAGTCAATTAAGCTTTAAGCTGTCAGCAAACAAGACTTTTAAGTTAATTTTGAATCACCACGAATCAAGTTGAAGGTTGTAAAAGGGCGGCTCACACGCTGGCATGAAAAAAGGCAGTTTAATTGCCTCTGAATAGCTATTACATGCTGCAATTGGCCTATTGAATCTTAGATGATCTATTTATCAAAGAACAACTATCAAAGATTAGTAAAACGGCAAATAAGATACCTTGCATAAGAATCTGATATATTTGCAATAGTATAAATAATGAATATTTTAAAGTATGTTTAATTTTTAGTGTAAAAATTTTGAGAAATGGGAAACCAGAAAAACAAAAGCTGGTAACAGAGAAAACAATAAAATATTTCTAGGAAAATTAATACATATTTTAAAAGATATTTTGTGCCATATAATATTTTAATGCAAAATGTAATGATTTAGAATACATGTGCTCCTTTATAAATGTTCAAGTTATAAATGTGTGAGAAATTAAAACAATAAGAAAAGAAATTAAAAATTTGAATTAGGTTGAAGATTTTAAAACATCTTAGTTTTGAATTTTTTATATTAAATACGTGATTGTGGGGAAGCAAAGAACAAAGACATCATTTTAATACCTTTAGATGAAAATTAAGGATTTCTTAGGGGAATTAAAGAAATTTTTATGTTTATAATACGGCACATCATCTCTTTTTAAGACTATGATTGGTTACAAAAGTAATCAGCTTTTTTCCTGGAATTAGTCATTTCAATTTCATGTACTCTGGATTATTATTACAGGGTTGCTCATGAGTGTTTGGTGTGTATATTGATTTTTTTTTATTTGAGGAGAGCAGTGAAGCATTAGGTCAGTGGGGAAGGAGGGGAATGGTTAGCTTTTGTAAATTGATGTAAACATAGATCAAATTTAGGGATGATAATTTTGTATTGGTGGAGACGAACTACTTTTGTATATTTAGAATGATTTTTACATGTTAATATCTTAACAGCTGAGCTCCTTAAACTGTGCACTCATGGTTACATGGGGAAATCACAGGGAGATTAATGTCTACAAAGTACTGATGACTTTAAGAATTTGAACAGACAGGTTCGTTTTACTGAATGAACCTACCCCTATGTTCTAGTCAAGAGGGTGTGTTGCTTGGGAAGGAGCACCATCCTCATTGCAAGAACTGCCCGAACTTAGGGGCTACGACTCACACTTTCTCACCCTCCCTTTTCCAAGCCATTATAAAACATTGTGCTTGCATTTCTCTTCACAAAATATAATCATTACTAGTCGCTTATCAAAAAGCAATGCTACTAAAACAATAAAGAGGAAGGCATTAAAGCAGACAGTGCTTATCTGACTTGTAAAGGAAACACAGAGGGAAGAAACAAATTCAAAGTCAGAGCCAGGGTTGTCAGGGTCAGGTAGAAACTACATGGAGAAGAGGTATTCTTTTCATTACTAAGAGATGTTAATAAAGACGTCTTTAACTACAATGACCATAAGCATTCATTGCCTATCTCCTCTTATATTTCTTCATTTATACATTTTGTGGAGGACACAGGTAATACCAACTTCACTCATACAAGCACATATAACAAAAGAGGAAATAAGGCAGATATTAGCCTCTCCCTTCCTGTACTGATTCAAGGAAAGAATGCACACATGGCAACAAAGACAAAGCTATACAAATATAGATGACAATAAGAAAGCAGACTAGAAAACACAGCAGAAAACAACTTATAGATAGAGGGAGAAGATACAAATCCTGAGACATCATGGTCGAATGTGTTTCTGACTCTCGCTGGTGGTAAGTGAAGGAGCCAAGGTATACACCTGATATTTTTAGTTTTCGATACTTCAAATTATTATCTTAAAGAGTTAACAATAGGATCATATGAAAAGTTCTGCAACGCTTTTGGAGCTTAAAGGTTGTATTGTTTCTATTTATATCACTGTGACAACTAAGAAATTAACTTAAGGAAGGGAGAGTTGATTTGGGATCATGGTTTTCATCCATGGCCATCTGGCCCCATTGCTAGGACCTGTGGTAAGGTAGAACATCATGGCAGTGGGATCGGATCAGTCAGGGAGCAGTGAGAAAGAACAAGCCTGGGCTTCAGGGTCTCTTCCTCCTTCCACTTTTGTTTCATCCAGGCGCTCAGTCTTTTGGATGGTGTCACCCATAAGTAAGCAGATATTCTTTAGTCACTGTACCTATAGCACTAATATCTGGAAACGCACTCAAAGATTACCTATAAATGTGTTCTAGTAATCTCCTATATGCCTGGCTAATTTGATAAAAATAACTATCAGAAAAAAACAACTCCAGCTTATACTAACCAAAGGCAGAGATCAAGAAGAAGTAAAAGCAGAGCTTTGTGGATAGCAGATTAAGGAAACTGACCTATAACAACAAAAAACAGGTGAAGTCTTCAAAACCACACAGTGATTAGTAGAAAGATAAACTCAACAACTGTTCATTGGAGAGAATTGAGGCATAAAATTCAATAGCTTGGAGCAAGGGGAACAACAGCAAAAATGGAGACAAGAGAGTTCATTAAAACCACTGCTTTTTGTTTATTACTTTATCTTATTTATTGGTGTGTACGTGAGTACACTCCCAGGCATGCAAACGTGGAAGCCAGAGGAACAAAGAGATACATTCCTATTTTTCCAACACATTTTTTTTTGTTTTTTAAACAGAGTCTCTCACTGACCTGAAGTTCCATGTTTTACCTATGTTTGCTGGCCAGCAAGCTCCCAGCATTTCCCTGTTTTTATCTCCTCCATCCCCAAGGCTTACGTGTAGTCATGCCTGTTTTTGTTTTGTTTTGTTCTGCTTGGGTTAGTTTTTGTTTGTTTTTGATATAAGTGCTAAGGAATGGAACTCAAGTTCTCATGTTTTACAAGTGCTCTCACTCGTTGGTCTATCTCCCCAGCCACTATGTCTGTGTTTAAAGCAAAAGACACCAAAAAGAGAGAAGAATCAACCACACCGTTAAGGGTTCATATCAGGGAAAATGAGTCATTGATAAAATGAAGATCAGATAAATATGACTGAATTTAAACATCTTGGGGCTCAGAAACTAAGAAGGCTGAGAAGTAGTTGGGGGGGCAGGCTCAGAGCAATGAGAGGAGGTAGGAAATTATTCCTGGCCAGCTGAGAAGTCACCCCACAAGACAGGCTAAATATACAATGGATTGAAAAAGATGGAAGAGAACTGTGAAAAAGAGGACTGGGAAAGCCTAATTGCATACCACGCACTGAGGAGCAAAATGGAAGAAGGGAAGACTCCACCTTTCTCCTTTCATCTGGCAAACCCTGACACAGGTCACAGTTCAAATGTCAGGTTACCACTGGAGAGATGGCTCAGTTGATAAAATGCTTGCTGGCCAAGCATGAAGACCAGAGTTTGAACCCCAGAAGCCACGTGAAAAGCCAGGCATAGTAGTGCATGCATGTAATCCTGGTGCTGGGAAGAAAGAGGTCAGTCAGCCTAGCCTAATGACCAAGCCCCATGGTCCAGTAAGAAGCCCTGTGTCTAAAACAACAGCTGCTCAAGGAACAACATCTGAGGTTATCTACAGGCATGCCTACACAAGTGTACACCCACCTACACGAACATAAATGTGCGCACGCACACACATACACACACAACACGGAGAAATGTCAAGTCTGTTCGCAGGCTGTCCTTGTTCCCACACTGCTTAGTGTCCTTCAGAAGTAGGCACAGTCCGTTCTTGTGATTTGCTACTGCACATCTTTCCCCCGTCACATACTCTTTGAGCATAAGCCAGAGTACTGTAAGGTAAGCGTGGGCACGCACACATGCACATACAGGTATGAGTATATATAGGATTTCACACAGCCAGCATGTACATGCATGTGTGTGTGTGTGTGTGTGTATGTGTGAGTGTGTGCAGAGCTAATGTTGCCAATATATGTTCTGTGCTCTGAGTGAAATACACTAAGTCAGAAACCACTATTTAGTATTTCCCTCCCTCTGTAGTATAAAAAACACAATAAACAAACAAAACCAAAACTCACCACCACCAACAACAAAAGGAGTCTTACAGGAAAGTAATTACTTTGGAATTATTTTGAGCCAATACAGAACTTAAGCATTATGGGGCCACATGACCCATAAAATTTATATCTCATTTCTCTTGAGAGACTTGGTGCATTCTCACCAGCTACCTTCCACTAAGAGAGAGAAAGCCAGACCTCTCCCACATGCTATAACAGACCTGCCTTCCTGGCTGGGAAATCAACTGTATATAGGAAGCGTACGTTAGGTTGGCTGTGCTCGCAGATGAGGCCGGCTTCCTATAAATATACTCATGGAGATGGGAGACAGGAGAGAAAACAGCATGAAGCTCATGCACCAGTCTAGTTTCCCTTAAAGAAATTTTATGAAGCTGTGAAAACTACTCAGTGCTCCCTTTCTGTAGCAGGTCAGAAGTCTAAAAATCTCTAGGAAAATAATCAAGATAGTCACACTATAACAAGTCTTTTACAGCAAAGGTATTTCATTCTTATTTGAATTCACGATGGGAGAAGTTACAGGCTCCTTAAAGTAAAAAGTTGAGGTAGCCCAAAGAGACAAGACCACCTGGGAGTCAGAGCTCAGAATGCTGGACGTGCTGATGGCCCAGAGTCAGTCTGGGAACCTTAAGAACTGTTGGAGATTAATGTGGCCTTATCCACCCCACCTCTACTTTCCTTAGAGGGGATTTTTCCTGAGAGTCCTTAGCTTCCTGGATCACTCTGCCCAGAGTGCTCCCTGGAGTTACAATAGTGACTTTCCTGATGGATAAGGAAGGATAGGACAAGAATTTGTCATGGGCAGTTTACCCCCACCCCCACGCCCTGCTCAAGACGCATTTACTTGCAAAGAATAGCACTGCTCCCGAAGTCGTACATTTCCAGAAGCAGGTGCACAGGAAAAGGCAGTGGTTTCCAGCAAAGCCTGTGATGAATTATTAATTTGACTGTACAATATATTATTGGGAGAACAAAGCTCCAAGAATAAGCAAGACATTTCTGAAGAGGAAAACAACAACAAAGAAAGAAAAACATGTTCTACAGAGTATGAACGCTGATTATAAGCTATAGTAATAAAAACAGCATAGTCAGTACTGCAAAAGAGATATATATATAGAAATACAATAAAATAAGGAGAAAAACAAACAACAGCAATAAAACCAGGGTTCACACACACACTCATTGAAAACAATGTATTTTTGTTTGTTTTTGTTTTTTTGCTGTGTAAGTAAAATGAATCTATCACATGCAAAATCAACTATGAGCAAATTACTAACTTCTATGACTGTGGTCAAGCATTAACTTTTGAAGGAAAGTATAAATGATGGTATAAAGACTTTCTTGAGATCATAAAAGCACAAACCATGATAGGAGACATGATAAGATCACAACATAAAAGTTAAAACTTCTTTTCATAAAAATACCTTAAAGAAAATTAAAATGCAAGGTACAGAGTGAAAGAAGCATTTAATGACTGATAAATTTCCAAATGTACAAAGATCTTTTGCAGTTTAAAATGGCAAACACCACAATGGAGAAATTGAAAAACTACCCTACACACACACACACACACACACACACACCAAAACACCTAAAAAATGTTTTGAACATGCCTTTCACAAAAGAAGACAAACACACATTTAAACTCTTACACAGCTAAGAGTACACCAAGGTATCACTCCCTCCCCCATGAATTCATCAACTTTTCTATCTGAAAAGAGTGTTTTAAGACAGGACATAGCTATGTTTGTTGTTCTTGAGCTCATAAAATTTTCCTGCCTCCACCTCCCCCCAAATGGACTTATGGTGCATGCCATTATGCCTACTTCAATAGAAAACACTTTAAAATAGCATGTGAAACTACATAATCTCATACACTGTGTGCATAAGCTAAGCAACTCCAGTCTTAGGTATATAGTCAGAAGAAAAACTATGTTTAAGTATATAGATGATATGAGTGACATGTTCATAGCACTGAGATTTTTAATGTGGGGAAAATTCTAACGACCGAAATGCCTATTGCTAAAATAAAGAACAGACTGTAACTTATATAAATCATTGTACTACACAGTTAAGTATAAAAATGAGCTCTGATAGATTATAAATGTTGTATCATCTTACAAAAATAAAACAAGACTAATGATAATATTGTTTAAGCATACTTATAGATGACTACTGGAGAGAGAAAAAGCAACTGTGATCTTATTAATATAAATGTTTTCCTGTGAAAATGACTGTCAATAACAGGAACCAAAGCTACAGCCAAGACCACTTCAGTATCTATGGAAATAAGTCTACTTGTTCAGTTTTCTCAAATAAGCCAGGGGAGTGTCTGTCATCTCCTCAGGAAGCTGAAGCAGAGGGAATGCTTGAATACAGGAGCTCAAGGGTGCATGTGATATTTCCAGATCCACTGTATTACAAATGGGGGAGAAGAGAGAAAGGGGGAAGTTCCTTAAACAAGAAAAAGGCATTATCTAATTTAAGCTATTTTTGTGAGTAAAAGACAAGGAGAAAAATATACCTATGTAGTATTTTGTTGTGGCTTAAAATATGCTAAACTTCAAAGGTGTATCAAGGGACCCTAAGTGGTGACTATGAAAGTTATTGGAGAATTACTCCAAAGAATCCTAATTAAAGATTATCTTTCCAGAGAAACTGAATAGTCATACATCCTGACATTTTCTATACTGTCACAAGGGTTCGGGGACAACATCAAGCCTCAAGTTCAGAATTCTTCAACAAAGATAATGCTACACCCCATATAAACCTGTTTGCTGAACAGTGATGGGCCAAAAAGACAGCTTAAGATACAGAGATGTCTGGGCCTGGGGAGACAGCTCAATGGTTACAAGGACGTTCTTAACCAGGGTTAAGACTGCCAGCCTGGAGTCTGGGTTTGACTCCCAGCCCTCACATCAGGCAGATCGTAACTGTCTGCAACTCCACCCACAGGGCATCTCACACCTCTGGATCTGACACCTCTGGATCTGACACNNTCTGGATCTGACACCTCTGGATCTGACACCTCTGGATCTGACACCTCTGGATCCAACACCTCTGGATCCAACACCTCTGGATCCAACACCTCTGGACCTGACCCCTCTCGATCAGATACCTCGGTCTACAACAGGCATAAACGCTCATGTGCACACACCCAATGGCAGACATGCACAATATATAATTAAAACTAATAAAAATAAATTAAAAGGGAGATGAACAAATAAGTAGATAATTAGGTATAGAATTAAGCTTTTAAGCTGGAGACAATCAAATGGTGAGAGGCTTGCTTGGGAGGGTGCTGTTGGGCCAGATGGGAAATTCTTTACAGAAAGCATTTAAGACTTGAGTGTTATATGAGTAGAAGACAGGTGGATGATAGAAGACAGGAGAGGTTGAATAGGAAGATTCTATGAAGGAAATTATGTAAACAATTATGCAAACAAAAAGAAGGAAAAACTAACATATTTAGGTACTTAACAGGAAAGAAAGGAAAAAGGTTGAGAAAGGAAGCCATAGAGCATGAAAGAGTTATTTAATGACGGTCACAGAAACTACTCAAAGAAACATCTATGCCAAACTTTACGTCAAAGGCACAAAGGACTTGTTGACAGACCAAAGCACCAGAGTAAAGAACATGACTTCTGTCTTATTGGTAAAGATCCTTCTCACAGCAGAGAGGATTGGAAAGTGGTATGTCTCCATTGTTAACAGTGAGTACCAAAGTTGTCAATGTGGATGGACTGCAAGAATGGACAGGAAGATTTAAGAGAGATGACTGACTAGATTGTTAACTGGATTTGGGAGCAGTGAGGAAGCAGCAATAGGCCACAGACAATTCTTAGGTTTCTAACTTGAACAGATGGTGAATCAAAATATGTACCACAGGTCAAGGACATACGTCAAGGAAGTTGTTCAGGTATTAGAAGAATTGGTTCAACTTTGAAATGTTACATATTAAGATAATCTGTTTATAAATGGCCAATGAGCAACTGGCCATCCCACAAATACTTTCCATTTTCTCTGGAGTGTAAAGGGATTCACCGCCATGACTAGCAAATGACGACCGTCCTCCTCATATGACTTTTACTAAGAAAATAAGAAAGTAAACAAATAAATAAGTGTAGATCATTATAGATTGTGGAAACAAAGTAAGATGTGGTATAGAAAATGACTTCAGTGAAGGGTTCACTTCTGACTGGACCACTTGGGAAGAAGAAGCGTCACTGGTGAGAACTAAGGCATCAGCTGGACTTATGAAGTTTGGGGAAAGAGAAAACTATATGCCAATTTTCCAAATTACCGTGAATTGTTCATAAACAAATAAATGCTAAAGTAGTTGGTGTAAGAATTAACAAGAGAGGATAGCAGTGAGCAGACACTGATCAGACCTCATGCGAAGAGTAAGGAATTCAAATCTAAGACTCTAATGGGACAGTCATTGGAACTGAAACAAGAGTGGCATGATATGACAGGCATTTTAAAAAGATCACTCAGTGAAGAAGATGGTTCACTGGGAGACATGAGCAGAAATTAGGACGAGAAACACTGAAGTCATTAGAAATGAAAGTGGTGTTAGGTAAGCTGATAACCATGGATTTAAAGAGAAATGGAAAAGAGGGCTTGGAAATTACTTTAAAAGCAGGAAAAGACAATAGGGGTTGATAACCAAGAGCTATGCTGAATATTCATTGATAAGTAGTTGAAGATAAGGACATTTAAAAGTATCCCGGACCAAACCCCTCAGAATGATGACTTTTAAGAAATAAGAACCTGGGGTTTGAAAGATGTTCAGTGGTTAAAAGGCTTATTCTCTTCTTCAGAGGGTCTACACCCACTTGTGACTTCAGCTCCAAGGCAAAAGCCTCTGGGGGCATAGGTGCTCAAGTGTGCTGATCCATCCCTACCCCTACCCTCCATATCCACACACAAACACATAATTTTTAAAATTAAAGTTCAATTAAAAATAAGAAATAGAACAAAAAGAGAAGGCTCTAAAAGGAATAGAGAAGGGCAATAAAATCAGAATAACCATGTCCTGGGAGTAAAGAAATCAGAAAGCAGTCAACAGAGTCAAGAATAAGAAATTCCTATCTGTCCACTAAGCTGAATAGCGCTAAACTCAGTGCCCCAGTGATCAGGTTAAGGGTTTGTGTACTGGAATGTTGGGCAGAAGGTCAGGGCACAGAGCATTTGAAGGAATGGATAACTAATGAGGAAGCATATGCCTGGTTGGGAAAGAAAAGAATTTCTTAAAAAGGATACATTCTACTTGGAGAAGACATTGCAATTTCAAAAGTTGGAAAAGAGATGTGAGACAAAGCTAAGAAACAAGCAAGATGCAAAAGAGAATATTTAATTATCCAGCAACCAACAGGAAACATTAAGATAACATTTGAAGAATGTTAGTGTGTAGTGAAAGGGGAGAGCAGGCCTGCTTTTTGTCCCACCCGGCTCCCAC